>WURT03399005.1:0-23188 GCA_009936505.3 Holothuria glaberrima | reverse complement strand
TTTTCGCCTTAAGGTCGAGTTCTCCCAACAGTCGCGTTTTTTCATACCATATTTCGCCTAAATCCCAATCTATAGAATATATATATATATATATGTATATATATATATATGAGAGAACTTAATCAAAAAGGGAAATTTTATTTTTAATCATTGACAAAATATTTCCATACTAGCATACTGTACAGCGCATTGTAATGTTTGGAATCAGAGCTCTGCAGTTATGAAATAGGTAATTAGATTATTGATAAAACCTGGTCAGTACTTAAAATTTTTCCCATTTTCCTTCTTTTTTTGTAGGGGTAAAGCTTTGATGTATTTATGTAAGCAACAGGTTTCTACTCATTGTTGGAAAATTTAGCACTATGAAAGTACGGAGATTTTGATCTGTTGTAAAGGGTGTTTTATGTGTAGATGTTATCTGTACACACTTTAGCCTGAAGGTTTTGGATACTAAAGTCAGCATGATATCACATCCATTATGATATTGGTATTTCCTCAAGTGTCATATGACTGCAAAGCCTTTAATGTTTCCAGTCGTTTTCAAGGCTCAGATTTCAATCAGTCTTTTCTTTGTCTCATAAATTTATATTGTTGGTGTATAGAAGAACAAAAACATCTCATTCTCTATTCGGATGTTGAAATTAACAGGATTTTTTTTTCACATTATCAGGAAGTTGGAAATGATTGTACTCACAAAGCTGTCATAGACAACATTTTGTTGAAATCAAGGATTTTGCTTATTTTTTCTTGTTCAGGTCAATAGAGGATCGCCTAGGTGAAGCCAAAGCTAGTGGCAATATAGGAAACACCTTAAAAGTACTGGGGAAATATGATGAAGCTATCCTCTGTTGTCAGAAACATCTAGAAATCTCCAGGGAGCTTAAAGATACGGTAAGATCCTTTACTGTTCAATAGTGCATTCAAACATTAAAAGAGCAATCTCCCTCAGTATGATGGAGAAGATAAATTTGATGTTGTTAATGGCATGCTTAAAAGATGAAATCCTGTGTGAAACTTGGAAGATTGGGAGTACCTGTGATTTGTATATGGTAAGAATACTGTATTTTATCTGTGCTATCTTTGGTGTGCTTCATTACTGTAGCAAAAAATTGGCCAACTGTGCTGTGTCATCATAATGTTCAATTATGGAAAAAAGAAAGTAGCACTCTGTTGGGTATGTAGTGCCCTAAGGTACAGGTAGAGAGAACAATGGTTATCACTGTTAGAAATTTACTTTAACTTGAACTTCAGTTTTACTTTACAATGAACAGTATGTTTATAGTTGATGTTCGAACTGTGTAAGAGCGCAAAGCATTTGTGTTGTAGACGGTGTATCGTAGCTTGCGATTATTATTCACTTGTAAAAGTGTTTTCATACAACCACCAGCCATTGATTATGACACCTACTGTAGCTATGTAGGAACATGATGTATCAGTGAACAGTTCCTGAATAAATACATTTATAGTGTAGATTCTTATAATTGCATGTTCTATAATATAGGCTAGTGCTTCACTGAAGATTATGGGTGAATTGTTTAAGTCTACAGCTTGGCATTTCCTGAAAGACCTTGAATAGAACCATAGAATTTTCCTTTACATCAAGCATTTTGACCCTAGGAAGCCAGTTTTTGTAGCCCACTTCTTTAATGTAACACACCTTCAATGAACTGATGCATACCATTGACAATGTGAGTCATGAAATTCATACAAAATATGAGAGAGCTGCGAAATAGCAAGGAACATACGCACTTGAATGTAAATTAAAACGTAAGGCACTTGAAACCCTGGAGACTAATTAAATAATAGAACTATAAATTCATGAATTTGGTAAAACAGCTTAAAAATGCTATACAAAGACAGTCTAGCCTGGTGAGGATAGAAGGAGTGAAGGAACATGATATTAATTTTTAAAATGCATACACATCCTGCAGAGGTGTGTATTTTGGGGGAGGCAGCGTGATCTGTCATAAATAGAAGGTATTAAATTATCCTTTCATCCTGCTCTGAGGAAGCGTAAGTGTAGTAGTATATGCATTCACATGTTTTACAAACGTAATTCTCTCATGACGATCACATTTGACAACAGCAGATCTACACAAAGTGATAAAATTGTTGTGACTTGTTTGGATGAAATCTGGGCTAAAAGCTCTTTCAGCAGGTAAACAGATTGAGCCAAGAATATTTTCTCAAGTTATTATTGTAAAGTTGTACTGTTGAAAGAAACAACATACCTTTGCAGAGCTTTTGCCATTTTGCATTAAAGGTAATGGTACAATATTGAATGGTTCATAGCAACAAAGAAATCCCATCCAACGTAATCCACCCGTTGTATTCTACACTGCCATGAAGGTTTGCATACTGAAGTCTTGTGGGTTGTGGAATAGTTCTGTGAATACATTTATAATAGATGAAGGCTTGTAGGTTATTGTACTTAAACTCTGTTACAATTATTTCCCAGAAACCGTTCCAAAATTGGGTTTCCAGCTAAATGTGGGTGTGTTTCTATGGGAATTAACAGGCCGCCTCAGTACTTCCAAGAAATTAAGTGGGCTGGATTCCTAACAAGGGCATTAAGCTATCTAGTTCATTGTGTACAAATTTTCCCTGAGTTACTCCCTAGAAATTAAGTGGGTTAGATTCCTAAGAAGGCATTGAATTATCCAGTTCATTGCATACAAATTTTTCCACAAACATCTGGTACAATACTGAGAATTGTTTGTAAATATTGTTGTGAATACTGTATAAACACAAGGCATGAGGAAAACTTTGGATGTAAATCCATATGTTAGTTTGCAATGTGCTTTCTAAACTTCCATAGGGCTATCAAAATTTCAGGGTGTTTAAAACCATTAATTTTATAGTTGCAATGTTTTCAAACCAAGATTGTGTCTGAACCATTTAACTTTAACACCAATATGAAATTTTTGGTAGCAAGAGTTGCTTGCCTGTCGTAAATTCATATGTTATCTATAACCCAAGGATTTAGGAATTATGCAAATTTATTTCCTTCCTACTTACCACCACTATTACTGCAATTTGATAGTTTATGTACTGCAATTTTCCATTCCCTTTTTAATGTGAGTAAACATTATAAATTCATAAAAAGTTAATATTCAGATATTCAAGAATATAAACATACCTGTGAATACCGTAAATGGCAAGAAACAAAATGATGTGCAATTCAATGGTATATGTAAACACTGGCCATGCTTTTAGTGGGAGTATCATTTACAAAGAGTTTTATCTGACTACAAAATTAATTACACAATGTACACAGCATTTCAAAATTTGCTCTCTGTCATTCGGTCATTGCTACAGTGTAAAGAACTGCTGTCCAAAAATTTATTTGCATTTCCGTGAATTAGCCATAAGCTAGCCTACCATGCGTCAGCTGTCAAGTTGCATTGACATACAGTTCAATATGTGTGTGTGTGTGTTTCTACAAGTTTGCAGTTCATTTGTGTGCATCAAGGCCAATTTCCCATTTTCTATGTTTCATTTTCAGTTCCCTTATGTTTCATTTAAGTGCATAATGAAGGGGTAGCACTTACAGTATGAAACCAACTCTGTCAATAAAACGGTGATATTTTTTATTGCACTATACATGAATATCTGTGAGATAAGGATTTAATAGTGCCCTAGTTCTTTGGAAGTTGCTAGATATTAACTTAAAAGCTTTGGTACATTTTATTGGAGTGTTTTGGTGAGTGACTTTATATTTGAACTAAAAGTGGATTTTTTGTGCAGCTTTTTACCAAAATAAGTTCTCTGTTTGATTATTCATACTTACTACTGAGCACTGTTAGTTCTTCAGTACATAGTATGCTCAGAGCTCTCCATGGAAAACATTGCTGTATGCAAAAAATAGTAACAGTAGCCTACAGTATTTTTGTACCAGCCAGGGCTAGGCTACAGTGCAAAATACTGTAGGTAAATCGTCATTTTTCTTTGGTAAAAAAAAAAAAAAAAAAAAAAAAAAAAAAAGTGGTCAAATTTTGTATTTCTGAAGAAAGGCCCTTTCAGCTGTAATTTAAAACAATATTATAGTCGTGTTAAAATTACCTCAGGTATTGTGCATGAAATGAAATTTCCCAGCTGGCCTTGTCATACTGTACATGTATGCACTTTAAGCAAGTTTTATATCACATGGTGTAAATTATTCAGGTGATGTAGTTTGTTCACTTATTGGTCTAGTCGTTTTATTATGATGAGTCATTGTGGTGCACTACTGTACTTTTGTACTTGAAAAGCAAAGAAGACTTTTAGTACATACTGTTCATGATTAGCTGTATACTGCACCATTTTGCAATTTTTTTTCACCAACCAGCAAACCGTGCTTTGCTCAAGTCCTTACTTGGTCTTTAGGTTTGACATGCAGGACTAAGAATTGAAATATTTATATCAAAGGGCAATGGGTTCCTTTCAGGAGATTTGAGGGTCATTTCATGTATGTGAGAAGGGTTTAAGTTACATTATGAAGGGTCATACAATTTCAAGTTCCCTATGTTTGTTGTGTAGTTTGTGTAAATTTGGGTATTTAGATTTCTATTTGAAAACTTTGCTTCATTGTAAAAGTGTTTTGGATTCATAGTGAAGACCTGTGCATTGTCATCTTTGGGATTAATGCTTTGTGACAAAAATTTATGCATATACAGGTCCATTCATATTCTCATACACTGTCAGTGGCACATTTTTGGGATGGGACCATTTGGCCACCCCCCCCCCCAGACTGATGCTGATTTTTTTTAATATCTAAAAGATGTTAATTTACGAAGGCAAATTTACTTCAAAGATAGCATACCTAGCACCAGATTGCATGTAAGGACACCTAATTTTTCAATCCCACTCCCCTTAGACCCCACTCCCAGGCCAGGCATAACAGAACATACTGCATGGCCCCTCCTGTCAGAGGGATCCTGGCTGTGCCACTGAACCCTGTACATTGTGATTCCTTGAGTGAACAGAACTGCAGAGCAGTTGAACAATATTTTGAATGGGATGTTAGAATATGCTAGCACAGGGTTGTATTTTTTACACCCTCTTCTCAATCTCCGGAAATGGTAGCAAAATGTGTTCATGTTTAAGTACTCAAGCTGATTAGTCATACCAGAGGGTCTTCACTAGCCATGTTAAGTAATTTGCATACATATGTGAAACAAGTTGAACCACATTGATTCTGTAGAATGATCTCTGAAACTGACAAGAAATCAATAAAGATTGGTCATCCATTAGAGTGTAACTTCTTTCAGTTTTGCGTTATCTTGGGTTGTGCTGTCAGAAGACCTACGTGTGCCTCAACGGATGTTAGGGATGACATAACAAATGGAAATGAATTGCTCTCTGCACTGTAGCTTCATGCAAACCTACTGCACCAAAATAAAAGCGTAAGGTTATATATTACATTATCACATTGTTATTCACAAATGCAGTCCCAGCCACGATTTATCAGTCTGCTGTCATGGAAGGGATTACAGTAATCAAGTCAAGTATTGATGACAGAATGTGTTTGGACTTCACAGGTTCTTACAGTGGTATGTCACTACCGTACAGAACAGTACTCTGTCTCTTGGACTCTTCACCTTTGAACTCTGTGTGTGTGTGCAAGTATATTAAATCTGAATGTCACGTCTCTGCAGTGATCTTTTACAAATCACTTCAGGGTTTCCGTCAAGGGGGGGGGAAAGGGGGGATTTGTCCCCCCCTTTCCAAAAGAAGGTGGGTATAATCCCCCCATTTCATTTCCATAAAAGAAAAAATATTGTCAATATCTTGGTTTGTTACTTAAGAAGAGGACACTTTTGAAGGAATGTTTGAACTTACATAAATAAATGGCCTCTAAAACCCTTTAAATTGCACCTTATAGGGGCCTTCAAGCAAGCTTTTGTCTCCCTCAACCCACTTGTAACTTTGGCCAAGGACAGCATTAATTTGGAATGGGGGTTTAGCAGTAACAAATCCCCCCCCCCTTTTTGAGTTTCTTGCGGAATCCTGCACTTGGAGTCCATGAAATAACTTTGTTTTGGCCATCATGAAAATTTAAAAACATTAAAAAAACCTTCCACAGTTTCTACACTTGTTCAGCAGTACTTACACAAAGTTTGTTTCTATTGTAATGTCTGAGAATTCTCAGAGGAGGGTTTCTCATTGTGATGAGACTGGATTATTGTTTTATTTTATAACAAGATTCTTTTTTTTTCTATTCAGCTGATGTGGTTACTTCACAAACAATCTTTACCTTCTCAGTTACCTAGTTTCTAATTCTTACGTCAAGTGTTAAATTTATTTCTGTAAATTTTATGTTGAATAATTTCTTAAGAATTCACCTGGTCTGGAGTGAACTTCTGGCACAATGTGGATTTGATCAAAGGGGCAGGGTGGGAGGGGGGAGGATTGGATATATCCTTTCCATTTTTTGAAGATGCTTCTGTTGACATAAATTTTTCACCCAGTGAAATTTTGCTTTAAGGACTTTTTTCTACCCCCCACACTTTTTTCATACAAAACTCAGTTACTGCATCCAGTGTTGGTGGACTCCCATTTGACAGCTCTGCACACAGTATATACAAACATCGCTACTTCATTGCCAATGGGTCAAATGAAATTGTGCACATTATAAACTTCATCCTATAAACACCCATGTTGAATGTTGCCTGTACATGTAAAAGAGAAATATTCATCTAGAGATACAGTAGACAGAATGAAGAGGTTGCAAGATCATTTAAACATTAAAAAGAGATAATTAAAGTGTTCTGTAAATCCTCACATTACAAATGTATTCAATTGGTAATAGTAGCATGAGCATTTGCTGCATCAATTACAATAAACGGAAAAAATGCTTCTGTTCTTTCTCCCACATCATAGAGGGCTCATAAATCTGAGTGTCCATACAGTAGTAAATTAAAATACTGCTCTGTTAACAACTTGTGTCTAGTAATTGTGATGTCATGAGAATGATGGAAAATTGCTGCCTTTACATTTCACAAATTTGTGTCATAATGATATGACAGATATGTTGATTGCATGAATATGACATGCAATGCTGTCTCCATGTGTATATGACAGAAAATTTAGCAATACTACGAGGTTTTGTTTCAAGTTTCTTTTTAGAAGTGACTATTTGTTGTTTTCTACATTTTCAATGAAATGTACAGTACTGTGCTTTTTTTTCACAGCCTACAGTGCAGACGTACTGTAATTATGTAAATTTATTTTGAAAGGAATTAAATTATTGTCTTTAAACTTTGACGGAGTTTACAGGAAAAGCTTTTTGAGATTTCATTTTTAACAGCTGATGTTAAACTCTGTGTGACCTTAAAATAAGTGTATACTGTACTTTAAAGCTACTGTATCGTGACTCGCAACCAAATGTAGCTGTTTTTAGTTGGCAGTTAAAGAATAAAGTACATCAAGGAGAGATCTGTTGAAATTATTTCAATATCATTAACAACTTTCAAGGTATACCCTCTTCAGAGTTAGATCTGGTTTCTGAAATAACTCCTTGCCTTTGTAAGCAAAATGATGTGGAGTGGAATATTCATTTGATTCAAAAGTGGCTGGTTTTATGAACCATTAGGATAGCATCATGTGTTAGGCTGGAAATACTGTCTGACTGTAGGCAGGGCCTATCCTAAAAGTTAATGCAGTAGCCCAGTTATTTCAAGGTTTTGGTCAAGGGTAAGTATGTGCTTTGCTTGTGCTCATAGTCAATGTTTGGAAATTGTTAGAATTTTGTATATTTCATTGTGAACAAGTTAGGTGGCATGGCCAGGGTTAGAATTCAAGCAATAATCCTGTGAAACACTAGTGACATTAAAAACCAGTTTTTAAGTTTGAAAGAGATTTGTTGAAGTCTCCAGTAGCATGTGCCTCTCTCTGAAAAAGGCATAGTTCAACATGTTTATAGTCGTTATGCAGAAAAAAAAAGGGGTTAGTTCTCCTTTTGTTAGTAATAACATAAACAACATACCTGTAGGTTGGTTGCCATACCAGAAGGCAAGGAAATTTCTCATGGCACTTCACAAAGTAGCACATTTATATTGAAAACTAGAATACAGAGTACAGGTTGGGTAAATTGTAACCACTCTGTTTTTTGGCCTGTTTTGCACAGGGTTAGATATGTAGTGTGAATTTTTTTTTTTTTTTTGAAAATGTAACTTAATACGAAAAACGATGGTGCTATTTGAAAACATCCACATGTGGCACAGTAACATCAGATACCAGAACTGTTCTGAGAATAGAAATCACCTACGCATTTTAAATGAAGAAATTTCCCTGTAATACTCCCTTAGAAAGGTCATGAGGTCACCAGATTGTCTACATTTAGAACAAAACAACCATCTCTTCTAGATAGACTGCACTGTATTTCGATAAAACCAACTGTCTAAGAAGAGATCTTGGGAGAAGCCAAGATTCATAGTTTTGTGTTGGTGACATTAGTTGCTTAGTAGCAGGCAACGCAACTAAAAATGGGTCTAAAGCAGACTCTAACAAGCTGATGAAGTTGTACAATTCTAAGATGATCAATGATTAATGTAGCCTATAATATTAGCTGTAACTCTTTACATAAAATCCTGAATGCAAAACTAATGAATTTCAAAGTTTAGCATGTGTAGAAAATGATGGATTTTCAGATGTATTCTTTTACAAAATCTAACTGAGAGTGTGTTTAAAATAATCACACAAAAGGTTTCATTTCCAATGTGACACTTAAACAGCAAGCCACCCCATACAATCTGACTGTAGGCAACATTACTCTTGAATTCAAAATAAGGCTAAACTTGTGGTAAACAAGCAGAAATCCATCAAAATGGAATTATGTAGATGCTATTCATGCTATATATGAACTGTTAAATTTGCATTTGTGAGTACAGATACCAGCTTGTAAAAGATAAGTACAATATGTACCAAAATGGTATTAAAAGCATTATTAAGGAATTCAAAATTCTGCTTGAAAAATTTGTCTGATTTTTCTGCTTCTATAGACCTCAGTAATGGATGCTGAAGTTCCTGGAAATGTTTTTAATCATGTTAAAAGGATGCCATTTCACAGAGATTTAATGGTAATATCAACTTGAACAAATTGTGACGTACACTCCTACTTGTAAAGTTTGCTTCTAAAGTGATCAGCATAATTTCTGCATTTTGAATATATATGTGTACAATGCAATGAGAAATTCAAGGAGCCTGATGGTTTATGCCTAAAAAGTAGGACTGCTCCAAGGTGCGTTATTTTTACCCTGTGAAGTTTATTAGTGCTTATTATCCATTTAAAATTCATACTTTGTGCAGTTTGTCTGTGTATATGTCTAGGTCATCTCCAGTACAGTAGCTGACCCCAGTATTCTTGGTACTACTTGTATAAATATTTCAGAATCTAGGATTACAATAATTGTGAATTATTTTGGTATGAATCAAAATGCCATGGTTACTGCATGTGCAGCATGTACACTTATAATGAAAAAAAGAAAGGTCAACAGAAGTTGTGATGGACTAGTGAACAAAAGAAAAAAAGAACAGAATTATGGAGAATCGGAAAAGGTCTGAGTTAAAACAGGAAGTGGGTGTTTTCATATTTAGACTATTGACATGCCTATAGTTAAAAAATGTCGAAACCTTGGGTTATTCAACAAATATTGGCATGGCTTACTCCTGATTACCAGAAATATAACTCTAGGCAGCAAACTTGAAATAAAACCCAAATGAAAATGAAAGGTCAACTTCAACCATATTCAGAAGTTGCAAATGCATAATCATGGATGCTGTCAAGTGTAACTTATGAACCTTTGTTGAACATTTTGCTATTCAGTGAAATACAATGTCAACACCTTCATGGCCATCATCGTAATAATTGTTATAATGTGTATAAAGAGGTCTTTGATTAACAATTTTTAATTTTTTCTTTACTACAGTACATGAAGATAGAGTAATATTTCTATACTCAAATTCAGTAGCACAACTTTTGCCTCCAGCAGTTTCTGTTTGAAAAGTATCAGGTTTCTTTTTTTTTTTTTTCATGTCAGTGGCAGATGGTTGCTTGTCGTTTTAGCTACATCTGACCTTCAGTACTATATAAGGATGGAATAATGGCTGTTGGGAATTTTTGAACATGACATGGCAAAATGGGGGGAATTAATGTATCTTCCCCATATCTGTAACAGCTATTGTAAGGATAAATTTTAAAGTTTTATGTCACATTACAAGGTCTAGAGCTGTTAATTTATGAAGATTTGCTGAATTAAACTTTATAGTTTTGGTTACATTTGAACATATTCTAGGTTAAAACCTTGACATAATTTCATCTGCAGTGATAACTCATGTTGAAAGAATGATTTCAAAAGGTTGTAAGGGAATATTTATCATTTCAAGGACTCCGTGACATGTGCACGAGTGGAAATGTAGGTTGTAACTGAGCTCTTAACTTGTACAACACTTGAAGGTTTGGTATGTTACAAATGGTACATTACTCACAAAGTTCACTTGATGTATGTATACAGACTTATAAAAGTTGTGTATTTCTTGCGTGTGTACCTTTACAAAGTAAAGACAACTGACATAAAGGAAGAGGTCTTTGTTACTACTTACTTGAATACCCCTTAAAGGGAGAATGCAGTCTTCCTACTTAGAATATTAAACCCGGTATACAAATTTTATGAATATCTCTCATTTAGTCATGTGACAATATTTTTGTTACTGAATTTATTAAATTCACAGAGAAAATCTGTGCTTTCCTTTTGTTTGTTTGTAATTTTTATGTTCGAAAACATAAAACATCTTCAGAGGTACTGGTTAGGCAAATAAAAGCAGATTTACCAGGGTATTTTGGGAGTGACTGCTTATTAATATTCCCTTCAATTGTCTGTGGTTACTGTCAGCAAGGAGGTTACAAGATGAAGAAATAACTGCATTTGTATGACCGAAAATTTTCACATCTTTAAACCCATGATCCTTACAAATATACACAAAATGATAGCTAATTTCAAATAAGGCAGCAAGGTTACTGTAGTTCATTTTCAAGAAATGAAAGTACTTACTGAATGATACTCAGTTATTAATAGCTTGAGAGTAGTTTAATTGCTGACACTTTCAAAATTCAAATAATGCAACATCCACAACTTTAGCATGCTAAATACTTTGGGTCTACAGTTTAGGTACTACTTGAGTCTATTGGTGGACTGAATGGCTAAATAATGATAGTTATTGCTTTCTTTATTTGCCATTTTATGAAATATTTCCTATAAGTCAGAGATTTGTAGCGATACTCAAAGAATGAACTATTGCTTCTTGAAAAGTTTTATACTATAGATGGAACTGCCATTAATGGTTCCATGAGAGACTGCCTCCCATGGGCCATCTTTTCTTCAGGATACTGCACAGTCATTATTACAAAGTTTGTCTAAGAATTGATTAGTTAGAACATCTGCTCACCCCCTTGGTTACCTGCCTCACAAACTGCTATTAGACTCCCTACCCTTCCCAGAAGGACATTGTGTAAGTACCATAGAGAGTATTGCTTTAGAACGGACTGTTGCTCCTTGTGCCAAAGACATGCAAGACTGCCAGTGCATCAATCGTGTAGGAGACAGGTACTATGGTAGGTGATAACAAATGAACCCAAATCAGAGGATGTTTGGGGCTTGTTCCTTAACTGCATTAAATGTGCCACGGAATCCGGAATAAACCATTTTATTTCATTTACTGTTGTAATGACATGTCAGGAGTTATGAAATAAGTTTGGACCAATTGAAACAAACAGTAATATGGCAAATTTACTCTCTTCCCATTCAAGACATTTTTAGGAAAAAGAAGGTGATTATATTTAATACACAAACAAAGAAACAAATAAAAAAGAGGCAAAGAAAGTTTTTTTGTTTGCTGTTAAGAAAGCAACCTTTTCAGGGCTCGAAAATAATTTCTAAACTCACTTGCCAAGTAGGACAAGCATCCACTGAAATCCACTTGCTCTTACAATTTTCACTTGCCCTTACAAACCGGCAGAGTATTGAGCTTTGTATTATCCCATAACTCACAGTTACAAGTTCACAAAATTTTTTTTTACATAGGTTACTGTATTCCCTCATTGAAATTTAGCCAAACATTTTAAAAACGAATTTCCCTTTAAAACACACTGTGGAAGTTAGCACCCCCCCCATGTTTTCCTTAAATATCTTATGCTTATTTGCCAAATTAGCAACCAAATAAAGCTGCCTGTGACTCTTTATTCATAGCATATAGTTACGTGATTGAATTGATTCTGACCAACTTGCACTAGGCCTACTAATTCCCCAAGTTCAGGAACAAAATTTCGTGCCTTTGTTATTCTGCTGGAAGCAGCAGCCCAAATCTGCATATTACTACAAAATGGGGCTTTACAAATTGATTCAGGTTCTCAGTTAAGATCGTAATTGTAGCCTAAGTCCCTCACAGAAAGAATGATAAAACAGAAATACCAAGCCTGCAGTATTTCAATACATGTACCTGACTATTTCACACTATCCTATCATTCATTACGTATAAATAAACAGTGCATAGGCTCACACATGTTTGGTTTGAGTTTCATACAGCAGTACGTAATGCATGCATGGACTCTATATCCCTACGTAAATACGTATCTGCTTGGTGCATGCTAAGCTAGACTTGTTCCCATTTGGATTATATCGATCTTGCGTACTCTAGAGTTCTTGGAATTGGAGTGATGTTATCACGATTTAAAAAAATTGAAAAAACCCTACTTATTTTGAGCAGTACCTAGGTTGTCACCAAGCATTCAGTGACTGTCGTAGGTTTAACACTGCCAATGCAGTATGCATTGTGGTGGGTTATGTTGGTATTAATACTACGTTGGATGAGAAGCCAGTCAGAAGAAAGTAGCAAACAATACTGGCAATAAACGATCATTTATGCAATGGTTGTTATGACACAAATCATGCATTCCCGCACTGGATAATAATATGTCAAAAAGTGACAACTTTCTTACCAAATTTGATCTCTGCCTTTGTAATGTTTTTTGACATTTTCAAAGTCATCTTCGAGATCACAAGAAGCACTTGCCCAGTCGGGCAATTTGAATCAAGAAAGAACTTGCTCTGCAATTTTTTCACTTGCCCTGGCCAATCGTTAACGTCAAGCCCTGCTTTTTATTTTTCACTCACTCTAGTATAAACACACCTTACAGTATGTGTAATACTGTAAATGAAATTAAGATTCTGTAACTGTTGCACAGACATTAATTGCATATATAAAGTTCTTACCCAAAAAATGAAAATGCAGTATCAAAACTCCATTTTCTGGGATTTTTTATATAAGAAGTAACATTGTTTATTAGTGCAATAAAATTTTGGTTCTCCATGTTGCAGTAATAAATAAATACTGACCTGTAATCTACAACCTGTTGTTATGGGGTCATTTTTCAAAGTAGTTAAATATTCTCAATGCCAGGTTGCTTGTTTTACTTTTGTTTAAAAGATGTGCATTGCACGATACCAAGAATTATACTGTATGACGTGTAAGAAAGCAACCTTTTTATTTTTCACTCACCCAGATAACTCACTTTATGTGTTACATGAAATTAAAATTTGTAACTATTGCACGGACATTAATTGTGTAAAGATCTTACCCCAAAAAATGGAAATGCATCATTTAAACTCCATTTTCTGGCAATTTTCTTAAAAGAAGTAACATTGTTTACTAGTGGAATATTTAAAGCTAAATTGGTTCTTCATGTTGCAGTATAAAGTAGTTTAATATTCCCATTTCCCTAGTTACTTGTTTTACTTTTATTTAAAAGATGCATGGCATGATAGCAAGTTAATTCCATGAACCCATCAAGAATTATACTGTATGACGTGTAAGGCATATAAGGTTTCATTTTGGAAGATCAGTTCTGCACTTTATCACGTAGAATCAAAATATCAAAGTGCTTGAACCGTGTACATAGCACTGTGTGTGTACATACTGTGTGAAGCATTATTGTAACAAATTCAACAGTGTTTGGAATACCTCCACAGATCATAATACACTTTCATTAAACTGTAGGCCTACTGAAAAAAGTGACCATGGCTTTATTACTACTTGTTGCATAGCAATCTGATGTAAAATGTGCGACTAGTTTTCTGCTGATGAAAGTCCATGTCAGTGGAGAAAGATGTAAGCATTCCTGTTACAAAAAAAAGAATCAAGAACTAAAAAAATAACTTTGGTATACTCTGAAAATGAGAAGTCTAAAAATAAATTACCCCCAGTAGTGTAAGATTAAAAATACTGTATAAAAATAAATTTGTCAAAACATTGTTTCTTAGTCAATTTTATGAATGGTCAGGGTTTCCATGGGCATTTTATTTGTGAAGTAGCCACGTCACAGTTTTTGGCCATCGTCGTAATTGCCACACTCTAAAACCCAGGGGAAACCCTAAATGATGTATCATAGGAACACTGTGCCGTAATTAATGTTGTCTTGACTAAATTATTTTTAGAAATTGCGTTCAATGATAATTTAGATGAGAAAGAAAATAAAATAACTGTTTTCTTGAAGTAGCTGGTTATGTTTAAACAAGTTGTAGAAATATGTGTTATGTTTTAATTCTGGAATTGTCGAATTTATTACTTCAAGATGAACAACTGGAGTACTGTACATTGTTGGTGGAAAAGACGTACATTTCTTTGCATACCATGCCTCATATCATAGTTTAAAATATAGGTTAAGTTCAGATTTTTTTAGAGAATGTTGCTGTTTGCCATGCTTCAGTGTCTGTATGAGTTAGAACACAACTGCTTCAGTTGTAAAACATTTATGATCATAAGATGATGAATGTTTTGTTCAAAGGGTTTGCAGCATTCACCCTTAAAGGCTCTCTAATTTCATACTAGTCAGTGACAGTTTTCCCAACTAGGCCAACTTCTAGCCCCTCCTTCAATTTAAACACAAATAAGTGCCTTGTCTTAGAGCACTTCCAAGAGAGAGCCACAACAGCCTGCAAAGAGTTGGGATTGCTTGAGGCAATATCAAACACGCAAGGACCGAGAGTTTAATTGGGAAAACACCTGAGTGTACAAGTCATCTTTGACCAACAAGAATGGAGCTATGATTTTTTGAATGGATGTCAATCAAAACATAGTCATCAACTGGATTTAGAATTCTAAGGCTATGTCTGAATATATTTGGGGGAAACCATAGCCCCTTTAAGGTGGGTGTGTGTCCAGTATAATGCTCTTGATTACAGTTGTGGTAGCAAGGACTGATGGGAAATCCAACAGAAACAGTCAGATGGGAAATCCAACAGAAACAGTCAGATGGGAAATCCAACAGAAACAGTACATTCTTGTAATAGCTACTGTACTCTACAAATGCCATTAATTTGCTGCCAAAACTTTAAGTATTGAGTAATATTGCTCTCAGTTAATTTGAAATAGATATAAAAAGACTAATCAGTCAGTTTTTTTACCATAATGATAGGACATTTATTTCACAAAATGTCAGCAATACCATAATTACATAAAACAATAAGTTATTGTATCTGTGACTTTTCAAATTGTTACAACACACATGGTAGTTAGTAGTTTAGCACCTCTCCTTGGATTGAACTTCCTACCTTATTCGATGATTTATATCAAATGTTTATTTTTGCTTAGGATGGTTTCTCAGTAATTTCAGTAATTAATAAATGATCAAATCAGATACAGGTAGGTTTAAGAGGTTGATGTAATAAAGGAAGTTTGTCTTTAAAAGTGCAGGTCTCTCAGTAAATGTCTAGTAGCTACCTGGGACCTGTATTGCAATACTGCAAAAGCACAGGTTACCAGTTTCATGTACATGTCATGTGTGGTTAATGCTACTTGCAGCATCTACTTTTAATTACAGTAGTTGTGAGACTTAAAGTTTGTTTTCGAGATGACCATGAATGAACACTTAACATTCATTTTACATGTTGTAACCATTTAAACTTGTTCCAGAACCTGTTTGATGTAGTATACAAAGTGCAACCTTTTTTTTTAAGGACAGTTGACAAAGACAAGTTAAACAAGGATTTACATTCCTGATAATCTTTAACAAAATTGAAACCCTAAACTTTATCTTAGTGTAAAGATACTTAGAAATAAAATCTCTGCAATTGAATATACTCGGTTTTTATCCTGAATCACAGTTCTAAACTGGAGTTGTGTACTCCACTTTCTCAGGCCCAATTCACTGCAATTTAAGAATGGATGAGACATTATGTTGACTCCAGCATTTATTTGATCCTTCAATCTCCCAGTTGGTAGGCCTCTTTGTTTAAAATGCCACCTCTATCACACCCACTCAGACTTCCTGTATACAAGATTGAGCACATATCCACAGTAGTGTACATGCTACAGTACAGTACACTTTACCTACACAAGGGTATTCACTCTTCCAATCATTAGGCAGAAGATTCTGAAATCTGTTTAGTCATTGGGTAGCATGACAATTTGAACTGAATGCCCTTCAAAAAAATGCATCAGTTGCCTAGGGTGACAATTAAAATGGAAGAATCACAATGCTGTCCATTAATACACAATCTGTATCTGTGAAGTTTCATGAAAATTACCCAGGTTTGGCAAAAAGCAAAAAAAATAGAATTTTTTGTCAAGTTTAGTAAAAGTAGTCATCTACCTTTGATGTGTAAAATAATGATACCTAAGTTTTCAGTGATAGGATAGGGATAGGGATCAGGTAATTTTTTTTTTTTCTACGTAAGATGTGTCTGGTTGAGGGGCCATCCACAATTGCAATATTTTCCCGAGTGTACAGAGAGTTCTTCTTCGGACCTGCTTTTCTCCCCTCAAGCTTTTGTATGCGTGTGAGCTCTTTGAGTGATGGTTTATGATATTTTTTACACAATATTCATTGTGTTCTAAAGCCTCTGTGTAGTTGTCCAACCACTTGTGATCAAAAGAGCATTGCAAATGACCCCCATGGGCTAAATCCATATGGGGTCTTTACTGATTAGGGACATTATGCATTAGTAGATTATATTAACCCAAATAATTTCTTGATTCTCATCATAAAGGAAATCAATACCAAGACTGTAGGTTATGTTTCTTTAAGAAAAAAGAATAACAGGAAAAATGAATACTTAAGTGTCATTGGCGCGTCTGGTTCGCCATCAGACCTTCACACACTAGATTTATTGTGTTAAGTGCATTTGTGTATCGATCCGTGTGCAATTACGGATACTTTTAGAGGAGCCTGATCGTTGGCAACTGAGGAGTAGTCTTAAAACTGCACTTTGTCCTCAGTCAATGTACTAATTTTAAAAGCAAGAAAAACTAAGGCTTCCAGTATGGCTCAAGTACCAGTGCAACATAAATGTCGCAAACTATTCCTACCCCTAGAATTGAAAACATGTATGCTGAAGAATTATTAAACACACTTATTAATGCTTTCCATTTAAATTTGCAGGTGTGAAAATCACTTTTAATTTTTCATTTTTTATCAAAATATTGAATTTAAAAGCTCTTTGTCAGGGTTCTGGTAGAGACAATAGTAAATTTTGTGAAAATGGGATATTTTGCCTGTCTGAGCCTCTAGTAGCGTTTAAAGTTATCATTAGTAATGATCATTTAAATTGCTACATAACTTTTTTGTATAGTATGTTGGTTTGTACTTTTAAAGCAAACCTAATAACAGAAGGCAATTGTTTAAAAGACCTTTTATTGTGAGGAAGTGAACATTTTTGATAGGTAAAAAATCAGCTACAAGTAATGACCAGACTTGACCTACTGTACTCACTGACCGTTGAACAGGATATTTTGTGGTTTTGGCCAAAATGAGGAAGTGGCGTTCCATCCTTTTGTCAGTTTACTTTTAATTTGTATGAAAAACTAGGAACAAACAATAATGAACTTTTCCATCTTTAAACCATAGTGGTCTGTAGTTATTTGTTTACCCTATTCAGACTTAAACAAACTTTTAGTTAAATACAGGTGTTGTATAGTGTAATAAGTTTTAATACAGCTTTTGTATGGTGGAAACTAGTTGTTGGATGTAAGCTCTCCTTAAGACATCAGGCAGACTCTCACTGAAAACTTGTCAAGGTCAAATGCAATATTCCAATTCGTATAGATACAGTGCTGTGTATTTTATACATGTATGTACGTTTGATAGACCAAGCTTTCAGCAGGCTATCAGCAGATTATGTGTAGTATATACTTGAAGTCAAGTGAGCTTAGCTTGGATTTTGAGTATGATTAATTGGACTTTTAAAGATAAATGGTAACAACTGACGATTACCTATTACAAGTTTAAAGCACTAGTCCTGTGTGGCTTGTACTAACACAAGCACATGCATGCCTTAATGAGTTTCTTCACTGACATATTGGATATCAAACTTTTCATGCGTAACATTTACCTGCATACAAATCGCATCAGTAAAAGCTTAAAATGTTAAATAGTTCCTTCTTTTCAAAAAATAATTCCTTGATGATGACAAAACTTAGTTGCATAATCGACAAGGAAGTTCACAGGCTCTGCAGTTTTACTGTTGACTTCCAACAAATATACACGTCGAGGTAGATGGGCTTTGAAATTCTTCGAAAGAAATATTGAACTCACAAGTCCACATACTGAATTGTGCAGTGGTCACTTCATAACGGGTGAGTGACTATAAAAATATGATAGTTTTTCTTTGTGATTGTTACAAGGCATTTAAACCCAACACATGTAACCTACATGCAGGCTACACATACACATATGTACAATCAATCCCTTAAAGTTAGTTCAGAAAATATTTGAAAAGGAGGAACAAAACATCTTACCCGTCACTCAGTACTATATCACAGTGTATACACAGTGTAAATCTTGTGCATGCACACTGTTATAGTAGACATCCAAAATGGGGGTGCAGGTAAAACCCAGCCCATTATGACATTACATGAAAAACCTATATATATATGCCTGTGAGTGTATGTGTTTACAGACACACGTACGTATGAATGTTCAGGATAAGCTGGCCATACACCATTGCTTACAGTGATTGATCAAAGCAGACTCAGTCACAGCACTTTAAAAGTTTCTTCTCATTTAATGAAACTGCCAAAACAGGTAGAGCTGAGAAACATACTCCATCAACCCAGATATGGGTATACTTTAATCTTGTTCTTGTCAATAGTCCTAGGATGGATACTGGTTTGTCCATTGTACCCGTTCAACACTGTATCAGTGAGGCAGTTTATCTGGAGTAGATAAGTCCATTAGTAGGAACATTGGCTGTTAGTCTTCTTTACATTCCTTCTGTCGTGAACTCTTTGTCACAGTGATTGATTAGCGGTTTATCAGTTCAGCTTCTGTCATTTAATACATTCATCAGAAGCTTTACATTTACTGTGGGGTGGGTCTTTCAGGTGACAGTTTTTTATAGCGACTGTACTTTCAGACAAAACATTGCTTCACAGTATGAAGAAGATGGGTTAGGGGATTGAAATGGGATACATTCCTTGACATGAAATATAGGAGAATACAGGGGCATTCAACCCCAGGGGTTTTGTAACGTACAAGGCATAGGAAATAATACATCTGATGATCTAGGAGGCATATCAGCAAACATGGTGGTACCCAACTTACCGTAAGTGTATCATAGTATGTATAAACCCCCAGTATGTCATCAAGAGGGCCATTGTATATATCTGGGTCACCCAACAATATGTCTGAATACCACATGTGGATCTTGTTTGTAAATATTTTACTTTTTTGACTTCTTATTAACTCAGAACACGTTTGTTGGCTCTCTCATGACAATAGTGAGACACAATTTCAAGGTATGTCAGCTAACTGCAACTTTTGTTCCTCAAAATATGAGTGAATATCAATACATTCAAGCTGTTAAAGGATTTATAATACATTCATGGCTAGATTGATAATTCTCTGAAGTATTCCAACATCTTTTTCTTCTTATGGCCTTTGTTGATTGCAACCTCTCATAAGAACCTAGATGCAATTGCTTAGTGTATGGTGACCTAGACATTTGAAGAATTCAGTTGCTTTTAAAATTAAGTTGAACGCACTTTTGTGTATCTGTAGTGTGTGCACTCAATATGTACTGAAGTGTTGGAATAATTTAAGCAGTTAAACTAAACTAAAATTGTTTTATGGTACAGAACTATATTACTTAATGAGTGATATTAGTCTGATATTGTATGTAGATAAACATGATACATGTAAAAATTTCATTTATCATGTGTAAGTTCAAACAGAATTTGTAAATTTTTAATGTGTAAAATAGTCACTGCTTAGTCAAGTGTAGATGGCAAATTCGTGAGGTGCTTCAATATGATTATAATTTACAGTATATGCATTCTCTAGACACGTCTTGGCTTATGTTTGATGAAAGGTTGTGATGACTGAAGACCATTGTGCCCTGACATTGTGGGCTTTTGGTTTACCCAGTCTTGCAATATTGATTAATTCTACTGTTTCCTGTCTTTTATTTGTCATCAACGTTATAGCAGCCCAGCTACATTGTTGTGTAAATACTGTAAACTTATGTTGAAAAGAGAAATACAAGCAGCTCCTTGCAATGTGAATGGGTTGGCATGCATACTCTAAATCCACATTCCCTTCACTAAAATGTGAAGAGTTATATGTCATTATTTTTTAGGCTTTGGCAATATGTTTTATGTGTTTTTTCTATGTGTTTAAGTGATTTACATCTGCTTTATGAGGTGAAATGGTACCAATTTCCTTTCATGGTCAGTAAAAAATTCTTACAACATGTATAGCCTATATCTTTAAGATGAACTGTGACATTTTGAAAATACCACTCACACAGATGCATCCATCTTGTAAAGCCTGTTGTAGTATTTCCAAATCCTTTTGCAGTGTGTTTTGAAGTCCCTTTTTGTCCATTTTTACCTCTCCATGAAGGGCTAAATTAAAATTGTTGATTTTGTTTTATTCACTTTTGGTTTTGGTTTTTTTCCATTGAGAAAAGTGTCATTGATTTATTGATTCTTTGGACCGAAGAACAATGATGCGTGATACTTTATTTGTGCAGTGTTTGCAACAGTTAAGAACAAACTTGTTAAATATCATTCCTGCGAGTGTTGTGAATTTATTGTTTGTTTAGGGGGGTGGCGGGCGTGGCGGCCAAGGAAAAGTTTTAATAAATGGTCTTAATTTTGTTGTGCTAGTACTGTATCATGCATCAAAACATCTATGGTCTAAAGAATCAATAAATATGAAGAAAAAATATATTTATTCATATAAAATTGATTTATTAACATTGATTGTGACAAATTTTATTACATAATAGTATGTTGACAATCAAACAGTTATTAATAATTTACTCTTTTCAAATATCCATTTCCTCTATTTTGAAAACCAAAAGTTCTTTTTTGCTGCTTTTCCCCCAAAAAATGAAGAATGTTTTACTGAACTTTTTCTTGAGAGTGACCAAATACATTGTCACCTTTTTGATAAGTAACCCAAATTTAGGGACAGTTTCTTCAAAAAAGAGTTAATCCTTGTCTCTTCAGATAATTTCATTTTAATTACAAAAGTAGTGAAAAGGAGAAATAGACTATTCAGTCATCTGGGTCTTTTCGTTACCTAGCAACTTTGGAGTGAAAACAACAACCGACTGCAGTATGACCATATGGGAACACTTGATGCACTACACTTCTGGCATGTAAACAATCCCTGGACTACACTACTGTATGTGCAGAATACGCGCAATGCATTTGTCTTCACTCCAACACATTGTCGTCATGGAGAAGGGACGTGTGACCAACCGATGCCATTGTAAAACCCTGTTTATCTGAACCAGACTTGTGGGTTTACCAGACTAATATTAATACAAAACACAAACTTCTGCAAAAATACCCGCATTTTACTCGGGTCTCATAGAGCTTGGTATCAAGATGTCATGATGTCTTAAACAATTTGTTACCTTTCGTAAAATTTAGAGGAAAAATTTTACTGGTTTGTTGTGAAATTTTTGCTAGGAGGCACATTTCAGTGTGTAGGCCCAATTCAGTGTAGGCACAATATCCCACATATAACTTACAGTAGGATAGCATACAGTATAAGCTTGGTTTCAGTAACTCTAAAAAGCATTGCTATGGGCATTGTACCCAAAAATAAGAAAATAACAATAAATTTTACAAAAATATGGTTAGTAGCTATGTACAAACCACAAAGCACTGGCCATTTAAGAGACTGTAGGCTAAGATTTTGGGAATATAATCTCAGAATTTGAGCGGTCTACAGATATTTTTGTCATGTTATGTATGGGCCACAAAATATAACAACTAAACATTTTTGGACATTTTTCTCTAATTTTGCTAGCCATTTCAAAATTGTTTGGAAAATGTTTTGGCACAATTTGTTACAGACTGAGTGGACCTTTAATACTTGAAGTTTAAAACTTGAAACCCTGTTTGTTCATATTTTTCTGTTATCCAAACTGTGGTCTTGATGTGTTTGGATAAAGGGAGTTTCACTGTATTTCAGGGGAGTGCAACCTTTTTGAATCCTGGGCCAAATCATGTTGCTGTGACCATCTGAGGGACTGCAGTGAGACAGCAAGGTGTATATGATGTCGATGTCTCACCCTCTGCCCTTTCCCCACCCCTTCCCCATAAGAGTGACCAATGTGCCCATCTAGACAAACCTACATGCTAAAATAATATGGGCCTTGTAGTGGTTGGCGAAACCTGCCCCCCATATGGTTTAATCTCTATTTTGTTGACAAAAATGTTAATTCAGATCAGATTTAGAATGCGTTTTTCAAGTGCACTTACGTCAAGTTTAAGTTGTGGTCAAATGACAAGACGTAAGTGGGTTGAAAATTGGGCAAATTAAAATTGTTTCGCAGGCCGCACAGGAGGAGGCCGCAGGCACCGCTGCAAAACTTGCAAAATTTCGAGGGCGCACATACTTTGAAGACCCAAATTTCTAGCTTGAAAGTCTAGAGGTTTTGTACCCATTAATCTGTCCGTGAATTGTATTTAACGGCTGTTAAATGTGGCGTAAGTAATCCCCGACCCCACCCCTACCACTGATTCTAGGGGATCCTGTAACCGTCGTTAGCATTCCGTCTTTTCATGTTATTGGGTGCGGTATCATGGGGACGTTTTAATCCGTGAACCCCAAACACAGTAACCTGTGAAACAGGCTTAACTTCGACACCACTGCTATTTACTGCGAGGACATAGTATATAATTATGTTATGAAAACATT
>WURT03398894.1:0-20716 GCA_009936505.3 Holothuria glaberrima | reverse complement strand
TCAATAAATGTCATGGTGCAATACAAACACACATGACATTGTCAGTAAATGTCATGGTGCAATACAAACAAACATGACATTGTCAATAAATGTTATGGTGCAATACAAACACACATGACATTGTCAATAAATGTCATGGTGCAATACAAACACACATGACATTGTCAATAACTGTCATGGTGCAATACAAACACACATGACATTGTCAATAAATGTCATGGTGCAATACAAACACACATGACATTGTCAGTAAATGTCATGGTGCAATACAAACAAACATGATATTGTCAATAAATGTCATGGTGCAATACAAACACACATGACATTGTCAATAAATGCCATGGTGCAAGCTGCACCAACCACACAAACAGTATAATGAATATGTACAGCTGAGTATTATTAGACAAACAACCATGTCACAGGTTTTTGTTTTCACAATTATTTCAACTCCATACAATGTAAAAGTATGGCTGCAAGTAACGTAAATGAGCTGTTTTTATTCAGTGATTAAAGCATTAAAAACCCTCATGAAAGATCTCTTGGAGAAGACATCAATATTTTTTACAGCCTTACAAAGATGCACCTCTTCAAAATTTGAAAGTTCTTTAGTAATTTTTTGCCTTTGCCAGAATAGCATGAAGTGCTGCACAGTGTTAGTATCTCTATTATTACTTCTATATTGATTATCTCTTTCTATTTGATATATAGTTACAGTTTTCAAGTAAACAGCTTTCACCCTCAACATAAATCTCTGAAGACATACTAATGTTACAATTGTCCTTGAAATAAAGGTTGACAAAACAAAGGATGACATTACATATCTTTGTAAGTCCCTCCCCTTCCCTGTCACAAATTCGCCCGTTTTGCTTATGTTTATTCATAATATGGGTGTAAAGTACAAAGTAATGAGAACTTTCTGGATTTTAATGCTTCTTTATCAAAAGCCCAACTATGTCACTTTCATGTCATTAGAGCCTAAAAAATACATTAGCAATTTTCATTTGGGCAACATGTCAAAACTTCAGGCTGCAGCTCCCTCAGCCAAGCTGCATCCATGTTTTGTTGCTATACACATTACAATAGCAGGATTGCCTTGCTATTGCTATTGCCATGTATACAGTAACAAAACATGGCTCCAGCTGCTGCAGCTAAGCTATTTTGACATGTTAATTTAGTGGCCACCATTATGGCCAGTTGTGTCACAGAGAAAGTGACAACCTGTATAAAATATCCATCCTGACCTAGAAAGACTGAAAAGAGAGCATAATGAAAGAGTGACCAAGAAAAAATGATGGTGATTAAGGAAGTGACCAGGCAACCAGTCAAACTGGCTAACTTCATCAGAGCAGGGGACCAGGAGTTCTTGCATTTTACCTAGGAAGAGTCATTAAAAAGAGCATTTTACTGTTTCCTCCTAAAATGCATCCTCTTCCTCCATCTTTGACATCTTAATAAACTCTGGGTTAGTTTCATCTTGAGTGGCAGAGGGAGGGTTGGTCTGGGGTAATGGTTGAAAACCTCCTTCTTTGTCAGCTCTGTAGGTGAAAACAATGAAACCTTGAAGATTGGAAATGGGACATTGAAGATTGGCAATGGGACCTTGAGGATTGGCAATGGGACCTTGAGGATTGGCAATGGGACCTTGAAGACTGGCAATGGGAACTTGAAGATTGGCGATGGGACCTTGAAGATTGGCAGCTGGACTGATACTTGTATCAGTTCTATTGGTAATGAAGACATATGTACGATAATTATCATACTAGTCCTGTATGCCGTTTGCATGAAGTGTGCCGAGTCCCTAGGTACTAACATGCTTGTCTTGTAAATCTGTGAATCATTGCCAAATTTGATTCATGCTAGTGAACCTTTTTACGAGGCAGCATTAAGGCTACAGTGTACTAATATCAGCACTAATAAGTACAAACCAATCAAATATGGTTAACATAACCTTTGTCCTTTAATGCTGTTACTCAAAGGTGGCAATATATATATATATCAGAGTATGAACTGGTCTTTACTACAGTTGTTGCATGAGTAGAGAAGCTCCAATCAGGAAGACTAAACAGTAAGGTACAGCAGTCCTCAATGTGACCTAGACTTACCTTGACACACAATAAATAGCAGCTAGTAGTATCAACAGAGCAACCAGACAACAACCAGCTATCACGAACCACACCCAGGTTTCTGTGTGAAAAGACAAGGTAACCAGGCTGTTTTAAAGAAGTTGGCAACTAGGGTGGTGTAGGGATCTAAACCGGGGAACTTAGTTTTTCATGTATCAGGTGATTACTGTATCAGGTACTTACAGTATGGGGTAATTACTGTATCAGGTAATTGCTGTATCAAAAATAGTTACTGTATCAAATACACATTTCTAAATATTGTTTCAACTTGACAATGGGTACTGTTTTAGCTGCCCTAACACCCCCTCTTATAAGAAAGTACACCTTGGTTGTGCGCCGGACTGAAGCACCTTTGGGTGGATCAGTTAACTAGCCAACTTTGCTTTTACCACAGAAAACATTTCTTTGACATCTGATCATGGACTTCATACCGTTGGTGGATATGCATCCATTTAAGCACTTCTGACATATGTACAGTATCATTTACTTACTATCTGATGGAGTTGATGCATAAGGAACCCGACATGTTCCTCCTTTAAGTTCATACTGCCTCTCACATCGACATACCCCACCCTTGGTGCAGTAAGATTCTGCTAGGTCATTAATGCAATCATTATTATCCTGACAGCGATGTACTGGGTAGCAGACACGGCCGTCACCTGAAAACAAAAGAGAATGGATCAGTTGAATAGTAGTAGTAAATTGTAGCATAAAAAATAAACATATTCAAGAGAGATTGGCAGCTGTAGTCTCACACATAAATTGTGTGGCACCATGATAGATCAGGAATCATGTCAAGCATAGGACAGACTGAGTATTTGGTACCAGCAAAAGGTGAATTATAGCTTACATTGGATAAGAAGGTCTTTGGTTTTGCATGGTATCTCCTATGCCTTTGAAAGGTTGGTATAAAACTCAATTTAAACTGACAAGAAACTGAATTAAATTCCCTGCATGCCAATTACTATCAGTGTTACCAACATTTCATGAAAAGAAAATACCCTGATTTTTCCCTGATGTTTTTCTTTGATAAATTGTCAAATCCATACAGAAATATGAATCACACTTCAAATGTATGACATATATTACCAGTTTGACATCATACACTGATACATTGCCTAGATGCAAGTCGAACCACACAGACTTCTTTCTCTTTTGAGCTTGACAAACTCTCTTTTTTCTCTGATTAGAGGCAGTTTTCTCAAATTCTGTGACTGGAACATGAGGTGCAAACCACCAATGGTCTCTGAGTTAGCACCTCTTAGTTAATCTGTGTTTACTTTTCTGCTCTATTAACTTTTCAGTCCACTTCATACAGTACCTCAGTGAGAGGGTTTGTTTACAAAAGAAATTGTGGTTTTGTTGACTGGACAGGCAAATCCTGATGCTCTCATCGACTTCCACGGGATTTACACATGTTGGAGAAACATCGGGATTTGCACGGCACGAAATGAAAATCTAGCAGTCAATGTTTTTCTTTATTCCTGGCAACCATGACAGAACTGGATTTCACTTTTAAAGGTATCTCATTCTTATGGCTGCACAGTTGCTCGTATGTTGTAGATATTTGTGTCATGGAAGGGGAGGGGGAGGGGGGGTAAAGGAGGAATGGAGAGCAAGGGATGTTAAATCTCAGAGCTCTTCAAACATGTGCTCAACCAGTCCATACAAAATGTTGCTTTTATATACCTGACATGAGGTATGAGTATCCAGAAGAAACTAGAAATCAATTATTCAGCCAGTAATAAAACCTTTCTCTTGGCACAGATAAAGCACATTTTTATCGTCAATTTTGGAGGTGGGGGATGGGGGTTGATGAGCATTGTCTGTCATAATCATTTATTTTTTTTTTTCACAAAAGTGTCAGCATAATACTAACCTTCATACCCATCATGACACTTGCAGACACCAGTGTGACATGAACTACCATACTCGGCACAGGGAGGATCCCTGCAATATCTAGAGACAGACGGGCGCTGGAAGTCGATACAACCTCCTGTAACATTGGATACTGTAGACCCTGAAACAAGAACAGCATCCTAGATGAACAACTTAAAGTTTGAGCTAAACTTGTAAAAGCAGTGATATTAACATTAAAACTACAACATGAGGGAGGGGGGAGTGCTACTAACATTTTCATGTGCCATTCCTTAGGTTGCAATGAAAAGGATTTGCAATTTGGGAACAAAGCTGCAACTTTTGGCCAATTCCAGTTGAGAGCAAAATTATAATACATTGTCTGAAAGATAAAATACATATCCTGCATCTACTGCCAAGATTCCTTCCCAGACTATTCCACCTCTAGCAGAATGTACATAGATTATAACAAGACAATTGTATGTCCTACACTTTTCTCTGAGAACTGAAAAATACTACGAGAGGTATTTCCCCTGGAGTACTTAAACAACTCTCACAGCTAGTCAATTTATGAATACACTCAACATTATACTCAAACTTATGTTTAGGAGACAATAAAAAATATCATCCCTCTTGAATCAGAGAGAGATTTTGGTTGATGTCCAAAATTCCCTGAGTTTCCCTGGCTAAGAAAATTGAAATTCACTTTCCTCAAGTGTATGGTTACACTGTATATGGATATTGAATGGATCCCTACATTTTATGCCTGCTTACACATACAGAAACTGAAAATAACCAATAACACAATATGATGAAATCTTCCTGAAACAACCAACTTAGTACAAACATATCCCACCTTTCATTTCACACCAAACTTCTCTATTTTCAGTATTCTTTTTCCAGGGACCAGTTCTCCACGTAAAGTCTGGACACACCTTGGAGCTGCATGGTCTGTAAAGAAACATCAATGTAGCATATACTCTTTTTAAAATCTTATACAACTGGAAATGACCATGAATGAGGTCAAATCACACCTCTTGACATTTTTTAAGATCTGCTGAACACTTGTCAATAAAATTACTAAATCAGATGAACTTACAAATACATTCTAATCTTACCATTAAGCTGTTACGAATGTTTTCACTTACCAACATATAATTTTTCTACCTATCCAAGTCACTCTTTTTGTCACAAGCCAGAACAACTACAGCTAATCTAGTGGCTCAAGACACATTACTGACCCAAATCACTCAGTTACTTCAACAGATGATAATTATCCACAATTTATCAAGTCAGTTAGTTCTGAGAGGTTCTAGCTCAAGTCTCAACCTGATTTCAAGTCTACAATTCTAATCTAATAAAGCATCACTAGCTGTGATAAAGCATCATTGCCAATAGACAAGTTACACTTGAAAGCCAAGAATGTTACATTATGTACAGTAATGTACATAATGTGGGCAGTCCTCGTTTTTACTGTCCTCTAAGTCACTTTTTGTCAGTGAGCACAACTGCTCACAGTTACTTCAGACAATACATGTAGTATATTAAGAGTTATACATTAATATATTGATAAAGTTACATCTTCTGGAAGGACCCACAAAGCTTACAACACTTAATTATCTCAGAATAATATGAAATACCAATAATTATGCAGCAAATCTTTTGGACAGAAAATTCATTTTGCCAATTTTCAGAAGTTCTAAAGCTCTTTACTACACTTAGAAACAAAAAATGTTTTAACCTCTAACAGTAAAATAATATTATATTTCTGAAGAGAGAAATCAAGCACTTTAGTTCCTTTTCCCCAAGCCCAACGTTTTTTCTCATTCAGGTCATCGATAATCCACAGTATTCTGAATGCATGGATATCAATCTACACAGCCAATTCAAGTCCTTTCCTGTGATCATTTCTTAATTTATGAAATTGGATAGGACCCATTCAGAATCAAGAAGATTACTTGTAACAATTAAAAGGTCAGATCAACCTTACTTTCATGGTTGAGTCTCACACCTGGTCAATGGCCAATCAATAGAATCAACAGGATTGAGATCATTTTCTACAGACAGAAATTTTCATGTCCAATAAAGTCTGGTTAGACAATAAATACCCTTCAATAATATTATAAAGGGATTATTGAACTTGGTAATAGCATCTGCCTAGCACTCATAAGTTTGATGAACTCTAAAATACACATCATCACTTACTTAGACTCTACCATTAGCTCTGGACACTGGAATCCCTCGGGGGATGGTTGTACAAGGATGTGTCTGGAACGAGTCTGATAGCCAGGCATAGACGTATCAAAGCAGCTACTATAGCAGGCTGAGAAATTAGACCAATCAGATACCTGAAATACAGGATATAAAGCAATAATTAATGAGGGATTGATCATATTTTTATGTCAACTTTTTGATAAGGGAATAAAGCAAAGTTTGTTGTCATTTCAAAACTCTTGACTATTCAGCATTATCTTTCTAAAAGTACCTTCTGTAATACTAACAACTCCTTTGACAGTCATATTACTACTTCTTCACTAAAAATCTTTTTACCATAGTATGAAATTAAAACTATTCTAAACATGTGCACAAATCCTCTTATAGAAGGAAACAAAACAACTGGCTACCTCTTTGACATGATTCAAAGACAGAAACATGACTCCCACTGAACGTCTTGGTTACTTTGGATACAATACTATGTTAAATGCTTGTAGCCTCCAGGTGTATGCTAGGTGTTCATCAGAGCCACTTCTCTACTAGACAGAAATTCCTCAAACGTTTTCCATATGCACGACTTGTTACATAAGGTACTGTTTTCCTACTGCTTCACTACACATACAGTACCCCCTAAAGACTTCACTGGACTTGAAACAAGTAGTGAAAGACTTAACTAGTGAAAGACTTTGCTTACCCTGCAACTGACTCCTGCTGACACATGAGAGACTTGGTCAGTCAAAAACGACTTCAACTGACTTCCTGACACCAATTATTAATTACATTAATTTGAAGAAAAAATAAAACAATCTTTCAGCTGAGACTCACCACACAATCACCTGGACAAGGTTTCTCACAGGTTCTGGAAGATATGACATCCAACGATGACATGTTTAGCCCATGGACCACATCATTACTTAGAAGGATAGCACGATCTTCTGCATTTCAAAAAATTAAAAAGAGAATAAATTAAGTTATAGTTCCTTGAGTGCTGCTCAAAAAAGACTTCAAAATATAAAATATCTGATGCCATATAAATGTGAACTTAAGAAACAGCTGATGCAGACTGAGGCAGCTACAGTGTACAATTTTGACAAGTCGCTTCAGGGGCGGACTGACAATGAACTGGGCCCCCGGGCAAACTGGGTATGGGGCCCTCCTCCTTCCCAACCTGAATCAACTTTCCCTCACCGATACTACTTATGTGGCCACAACCTATCCCACATAGGTTTATATGCATCTAAAAGAAGTCAGAAACTTCCGAGCTTCAGATTATTTCCTATTTTCTCCGATTTGTTATTTCCCTGAATTTCCAAATTTTCCGATTTTCATTACAATTTCCGAATGGCAGTGTGGGCCCCCTATCTGTGTGGGCCCGGTTGCCAGACTGCTCAGTCCGCCCCTGAGTTGCCTTACAGCCAGACACTCATCACCCCAAAGTATATTTTTAGTGTGGGTGGGGTATGAAAATTCTCAGTTGGTGACTGCTCCTTGATTGACAGCAAAGTTTGAAAATTCAAAAGATGCAGAGTAACTCACATTCCACACAATGCAGAGAGAGTGTTTGGATTACACATAATAGCTTTGTATGCTCACCAGGACATAGCCTTGAGCAATAAAACAGGTTTGTGTCTGCACAAAGAGGAGCTATATACAGTTATGGGAGGAGCTATTTTCATTATTTGCATAATTGGGAGAACTGGAACTGTCTGGAATTGCCCTTGAATAATGAAAACACCATACATAAGGTATGGCAGTGAGTACTCAGCTATGATTTTGCATGTGGAAAGTCCTTGAGTATTCAAACTGGCTTTAGTTGTGCATAAGCTGAAATTTGTGCTGACCATGAATAACATGACACTTCATGCCTTTTCATACTTAGCAGCTTAAGTTCACTAAATAAAGAGCTGCACATAGTTAAACACACATGTGACCACTGACTGAAAAATACAAACAAGGGCCTAACATCAATCAAGGACATGCTATTGGACAAACAACAGATCCTTTGTTATACACCCTGCTAGGGAGTAGCATAAAGTTTTATAATGCAGACAATGTTTACTCAAGCACACTTGACTTAATCAACCATCACTCTATTATGAGTGATACTACCCTACTAGGTTAGTTAGTTCAATGAGGTTTTACGGCTCAGTTTCTAACCAATTGATTACCCTACTATGACTTGAATGTACAGGAGTGCGGATGTAACTGTACTTCTGGAAAGTAATATACATACCTGGTAAAATACAAAATTCCAATGCCACACTTAATCCATCACTCCTGAGACACTCTACCGTCCTAGTCTGTACTCCAACCCCACACCCTGTATAGCTGTCAAAGAGACAAGCACTCCAGGGTTCACGAAGCCAACTGTAGCTGAAACAAGGTTTGATGTTGCATGGACGAGTCTAGAAAAGAAAACATAACATGTATGATCAGTAAACTGATTAATATCCTCATGCTTGTTCAGTGGCGTAGCCAGACTTTTCAATCTAGGGGGGACAGAGAGGGGGCGAAGGGTATGACTGGTGGAGCAGACTTAGCTGATACTATAGGACTAAGCGGAGCACCACCATCGGTTGGTGCGGAGCGTACAAGAAAATTTTTGGCTTTACAGACCCCTCAGATGGCCGGAAACGGCACTTCCCGAGTGTTCTTAGCAAGAATATGTTCAGCTCCCACTTTGAAATTCTCCCCGCTTCTTGGAGCGTCTTGGATTTTTAGCCCAAAATTAGCCCCAAAACAGTCAATGACTTTCACACACAAAGTCAATACGTCAGTATGTCAGGGTGGATATAAATGGAAGTTGATAAATTTGACTCAAGGGAGACAGAGCTCAGACCCTCAGTTTGGTGTTGCCATTCTTGGGCTAAATATACTGAAGTTGGACGTACTCAGCAGATAAGAGTCCTGCGTGAACTTGCTCATAATTGGATTCTAGTCGTAAAGTATATTTCTAGGACTGACAAAATCGCAAAAGACATCATCATGTAGCCTGTAGACATACATATTTGGCGTGTATTTAAAATATTTTTTCTTGGCCTGTAATTTCATTTGGGGGCAAGTGGGGGGGAGAGTTTCAACCCCCCCCCACGCTGGCTACGCCACTGTGCTTGTTTATAACACTGGAAGCTGTAAATATACAACATTCACAACATATCATACATGCATGTAATACAAAAATGTCAGGTAGTCCTCCTAGAGGTACATGTATGTACAGGTACAACACCTAACGGCATATTTACAGGAAAAAGCACCTACGCAGACTAGCCAACTCTCACGGTTTCACCCTGAGTTTCACAGTTTCGGGCATCATCTCACAGTGAAAATATCAGATGACACGGTGAAAATCACTTTGAGGCAATGCCACTTAGTTTCTTATTTAGACCAAGATGTTTTCCATTGCTGACAAGTTATTATTGACTTGCAGATGTATCACTGTCAGAAGAGTGTCTAATTTTTTCAAGCAGATGGATTTGTAGATGGCATTTTAACTTTTTTTAGAGGGTGAACGAAAAAAGTGATAATCTTCCTATTGTAGAAAAGACTTTTCATAATTATGTTTGAGACTTCTTTCAAATCCCCAGGTTTGAGATGTGAGTTCCAGGGTTTCTTGCAAGAACCTCAAGGTTTGTCATTTTTGAGGTTGGCAAGTACTAAAATTGTCCAAACATTTAAAACCCATCTCTTTGAACCTTTTCTAGTATATAAGCTCAAATTATAAATTATCATTGTTATTATTATTATTAAATATAAAAGTCAAGATAACTGATGTTGTAATTGACTGCTCAGTAGCACCCTTTTCAAATGAAGCCAGGGACACACGTCCTATCTGTGCCACCTCAAGTTTATCCCTGTTGCACCCAGAAGAGTAATTGTAGGGTATCCAATGGTATAGGTACACCCAGTGGTTGTGTAGGAACACCCATGCTATTAATGTCATGTAATTTTAACCTGGGGGTGTTGTACACATCTATAATGATACCCCAGGTATGGGTGAAACTTAAATGCCCAGTGGTGGTACAATGGTGCTCACAGTGGTGCAACATAGGCTATACCAGGTGTATATTTGTACCTACTGGCAGAGTATTTGCACTGGAAAGGATGGGGGAACACAGGTAACCCATGTGGATCAGTGTAAGTCAAGCCTAGTGGTACACTTACACCCAGTGAGAAGCAGTTGAACTCAGAACTGTACATTTATGTGCACTCATTGAGACAGGGCAAATTAACTTGCATTCAACAGTTTAGCACTAAACCACTATTTTACTACCTTGCTGGATATCTACCTGATTGAGTGGACCAACACAAGTCCTGCCTCCATACTTGGATTCTGTCAGCAGCTTTCTGGATCTCATCTGCACACCCTCTGTTCCACAATGATGACTACATCTTGACCAATCAGAGAAGCTGTCATACTCACAGTCGATTGGACATGGCACCAGGCAGTCTTCCTCTTTGATCTCATGAGAATTGTTACATCTGTCTATATTTACCTTTAAACCGCTGGCTTCCTCCACACAACTGATAATATGCCAGCGCACACCTGACCAAGGAGAGAGAGATATCACAAACTGACACTTAACACTTTCTCACAAAGCCAATTCAACCTTTTTTTATAAGTTAGTGGTAATAGAGATGTAAAATACATGATCACCTATTCTACCACCTATAGCCATCTGTCATTGAGAATCCTGCATTCTGATTGGTTAAACACTGACATGCTATTCCACAACACTCAGTCAGTAAACATAAAAACTGATAAAAATGAAGTTTTTCAAACATTTTCTATAGTAGAATAGGAAAAAAAAAACATTTTTCCCACTATTATTGTCTCATAAACCATCTTGACTCCAAATTTGGCAAAATAACGGACTCAGCTTTGTCTCATCCATTATTTTGCCAAACTTGGAGTCTCGACAATTTATTCACCAACAATAGTTCGTCAAATGCGATTTATTCCTTACATAATAACAGAATTTAAGTTGGAACGAACATAAAAAATCTAGCAAATACATGTCTCTATCAGTCAGTGTTGTTAAAAATGCAATTCTTGACAAAGGAATTCAAAATGGCTGCTGCAAGCCTCTTATTTGCAGCACCAGTGCCTGTATGATGTACAAGATCAACTCACCCTGAGATCCCAAATTTGCAAAGAAATATTATCCTTATTATTGTCAGAGCCTTCAAATTAGGACAAATGAAGAGACCATCTTACCAGGTCCACAGTCTCCATGGTGTGGTTTACAATTGGTCCAGTCACCTTCATCTAATCTGTAGCTGACCCTCTGACAATCCTCCAGCCCACACTCCATTGTCTCATTGAGTTCTGGGCAGGCCAGACCATCTGAGGAGGGAGGTCGAATTATTGACCTACTTCTTGTTTTGTGACGGACAGGATCACAGTCAGGTGAACATGGAGAAAACTCTGACCATTCACTGACTACACAATCACCTGAAAAAAAAGAAATCTGAAATGAACTCACTAACTCTACATGAAATGATATTTACTGCCTTCCCAATCTGAATTAGTAGATTAAAGGGAAAATGCTAACATCCCAGTCTTATTTGAACAAGAAGTTGTTTCTGCAATGTACATTGCATGTTTTCAACAAATTCATTGACTGTAATATTTAGGAATACAGTCCTGTATGAATTAAACCAATCAATTTGCCACATTTCCAGCGACCTTAATCACAACCTTACAGTGTTATGCAGACTGTGTTAACAGGATGCCAAGAAAACAATTTACAAGCCTTAGAAATATTTCCTACAGAATCACAAGCCCACTGCTGGCCAAACACAGCCCACCTTAGCATTAAAATATTCAACATATATACATAACATTTCAGTTAAACAAAATAAACAACTTGACAAACACATACAGCAAGAAAGAAGTATTATTCTGAACTGAACGTGGAGATCACAAAAGGAGCAGCAATTTCACTAGCACAGGGGCCTTGACAAAAATGGACAAGTGTTTTAGTACTTAAAACTCACCAACACAAGGCAGGTAGCATGATGTTTCTGTGGGGGGCTTTACACCCCTAGCAGCACAATCTGCTCCAAACTCCTCCCCTGCCGGACAGGACACACTTCTATTCCTGAACCCTAGGCCACAGATGTTACTCTGATTTATTAGCTGACATGAACTCCAGTCAGACATGGTCCAAAGAAATGCATCACATGATGTGAGATGACAGGGGCTTGATTCAGTCAGATGAGGGCACTCTTTACCTCCAGCTCTGGCCTCAGACTCTACCTCACGGTTTCTCATTTTCAAGCCTGTAAGACGAAACAATCACTTTTTTTACCATTAAGCAGAACTGACCTTACCACACATTTGTCTAAAATCTGCTTCTGACTACAAACCTTTTAATTCAAGTTGCCTTTTTTACATATGAATTTTGGCTTGAATATTTCCTTAAAATGATATTTGGCATTTTCATGACAAAGAATGGAGCAATTGAAACTTGTTCCTTAGCTCTTCTAATATAAAATGGACAAACTGAAACATTAACGACTTTTTAGAGAAATTAGAAAGCCACAGATATAGTTCTTTACATCAATACAAAATAATTATGATCACCAGTTTAACAAGACATATGACTTACAATACAACTTATCTAAAAGTATGTTTAATGCATTGGAAATACTGTCTGGGAGTCACTTCAAAAATTCATACTTAGACATAAAAGCCCAGCCCATTCATTATTATGCATAATACTGGTAGCCAGTGCAACAGGGCACAATATACAGAGCCCTTGTGGCCCTTCATAAGTTATCTGTTAATTAACATCATGAATGTTATGCCGATCAAATGCTATCAGAGAAATTGTTACAACTATTTGCTACCAGGCTCATGAAGAGAATACCACCCATCTTTTGGGAGAAATTACAGTTTGTAGAGTTTTACATTTGGCTTCACTACTAATTACAATGGATGGTCCTGGCAAAAAATGCAATACGGCACAACTTTATACTACAGCTGACATAACCACCATGTACAGTATGGTGCCTAACCAATCTTTCCAATACGAATTTGCCAGTTAACAGGCTAAAACATCACACAGACATAAACACATACATATGCACACATACACATGCACACATACACGTATGCCAAATTGAATGGAAAGGTGACGATGCCACCTTAAATTAAGCATCCTAAAAAAACTACAGTCAGAAGGAATACTTACCTGTACCACAACGCTCAGAGCATGATGACCATGGCAACCAATTGGATACCACACAGTCATGGGGACACTCAATTGTACAGTCCTCATACTCAGGGGGAACTGTCCCCTGATGACAAAATGTGTTGGGTACCAGCTGGCCATCCTCTCTGCGGCACACAACAGAACGACTCCTCTTACCAATACCACAATCTCCATCTAATAAATGATGAAAAACATAACAATAAGAATAAATATTTGATAGGCTTCCTACACTTTTACAGAAACTGATGGAAGTGTGGTTTGAAATGAGATCTTTTGATGAAAAATGAAACCTTTACAAGAGCAAAATTGGCAACAACAATACACCAAACATGAAAAGTCCAAATAGAAAGAATATATTAATTTATTAATACCTTAGCATACTAATTAATTAAGCAGGGTTCCCTTGTAGTTCTTACAAATCGATTTTGATGAAATTTTTCCGTAATTCTGAGCTCTTTAAATTGTCCACGTCCATCAGCATATAAACAAAGCTGACCTCAGCTTAACCATGGTTAGGACTGAGAGGAGAAACGTTTCGAATTTGAAGCTAAGTGGATGTAGGAAATGACCCCTAATACACAAAATTCTAATATACAAATAATGAATGTTTATGAGTGTGATAGTATGAATAAATTCATGAGTATGAGTTGAAAGATTGAACATTTTATTCAACGAGGCAAAGCTGCATTGAAGAATAGAACGTTTATCTTTCAACAAATGAAATTATTCATACTATTACAAGAAAGGAAAACATTCATTATTTGTTTTATATAACACCTAACTTTCTAAATTGGCCAGATTTTGGTCAAAATTTGATTCAAGAAGCGGATAGGGCCAACTTAACACCATGTGTTATTGTAGACTAACCCATGATGGATAACACACGGCCGTGTGATAGTGCCAAATAACAGATGGCATGTGACTACCAATCCTCCAATCAGATGTAGAGGAATGAATAAGGTGTTATATAATGCACATGACCCTGTACTCAACATCAAAATTGAACATTCTGGGGCATGCAGTACTGATGAATATGAAATTCTACAACCTTTTCAGTAATGAACATGTAATTTGGTACATGTGTGTCCTATATAATTTATTATTCTATCTTCACTCAATGCAATTTGGGGGATAAACATGAGACTGAAAGGTTGGTATATTTGGTATGGAAGAAAAAGTTGTGACTTTTGACAGCTTTGTATTTTGGAAATAATATGCAATTTTATTTATGTAATTATTTTGGAATGGTAGAAGCAAGATAAAGTAAGATAGATTTTCAAGAAAAAGGTACAAGTAGCAATGCTAAAAAAGTACGTAAAAGAAGGATGCTTGAAGTAGTCATGAGCCCGTTCAAAGCCTGGTACTAAGAAATTTGTTTATCATAGACAAGGAGTATGTTTGAGATTATTTGAAAGGCTTCAAAGTCATCCATCACACTTTTTAGGAGGATTTAGGGAAGCTTTTGGATAAATAGAAATACATATATCGGATTTATCCAATAATGAGTATGCTAAATGTAGGATTGTGACATGCTTGTTGTCCTACTTACATAAATCATTTTCAAAGTCCTAATCTACTTCAAAGTCTGTAGCTTAGCCAATTAACATACTGTACCTTGGAAAGCACTGTTCATTACTTGTAAATACATGATATTTAAAGTGATGAACAGAACCAGAGGAGGCAAAAGATAAAAAACTTTTTAAAGAGAGTCATGCTCCTAAAAAGCATTAGATCAGGAGTGCTTTGGTGGAATGCCAAGGGTAAAGCCCCAGCTTTAGTTTGTTTGCAATTTCTGACCATACAATGAATCTTCTTAAATGTCAGTGAATGGATATCAAATTTATCCTAACTTGCGATTGTAAAAATGTGAACACACAATGTTACTATTATATGATTATTTCTTCAATGGATGGGTGTCCAATGGGGATAAGGAACTGTTGAATATGTGTCCATAAACAGACACCTCAGTTCCTCCAATGGTAACACTAAGATGAGAACATTTCTATTTTTGTAGCTGGCTAGACATCAGGCAAAGAACTGCAAGACCAAAAAATTGCAAGACACTTTACACTCTATTGCTTGTCATTTTTAACACGATGAGATTACGGGAAGAGGAGGGGTGGAAATCAGACTGAGTATTTCCTCAGGCTCACTTAAAATCTACAGGTGTTAACTCACAAGGTCTGTGATGTCCTCATGTCAAGATGATTACACTCACAAATCTGTGCTTTGCCTGTCTCACTAGAGGAAACACAATGGGCATGATAAGATAAGGAAAGCAAAGTGTCCTCTTGTACCCCCACTGAGGGGCACTGCCATGCCAGACTAGTACATGAGTTAGATTCTCCACTTTGACCTGTTTCAAAAATTGATGCCACCTCTAGAAGCCTGCTATACCACCTCTAGTGGGGTTCACGGAGAAACCTCTGATGAAAGCATATTCTTAATGTATATATGAAACTCTTCATTGTCCCCACATGTATTTTTTTTTTTCAAAATAAGCTAAATGATAATAATTTGTTACCATAGATCATTTTGTAACAATTTTTCAAAGTACCCTCTAAAACAGAGTCCAAAAAAACACTACATTCTGCAATCTTGGGGAAAATGCTGCAAAAAAGATTGTCTCCCCTGTATGGAATAGACATGTGTACCTACCTGTATTACAGTCACTCCAGGGACCAATTAGAGAGGTGTAGTTAAGTTTTCTGTCTGTACAAGGGATGGAATGGACTAGATCCTCTGTAGACAGGTGAGGACAAATGTTCAGCTCATGCTCTGGATGACCTGTAGAAAAGAGAATTGTCCAAAAGATATAGATATTCAATGATGTGTTTTTTTAGGGGGGGGTTGATAGAGTATTAAGAATTCCAAAGGAGAATTAATCCTGTGAAATCAAATCTCCATGTGAAATGAAAATGCTTTGAGATTTTTATTTTCTGTTTTTTTTTTTCTGAGATTACTTTTTCCTTATTGATGATATCTGCTTTTACTTTGAACTGACTCAAAATATAAAACTAACTGAAGAAAAATAATGTTATTCATTCTAGCCTTTTTTCTTTTCTTTGATCATCTACAAAGTACCAAAAGTCACCAAACAGCCAATCTACACAAACAGGAGTCATAAATTTATAGCTTTTCTTTTTCTTTTTCCTTCAAGATGAGATCTAGCATGAAATTTGTTTCAGAAGAATTACCAACATCAACAAAATAGCACAATAACTTGATTGTTACATTTGAAGGTCAGTATTGCTCAACACTGCTATAAGAGGCAGATGTGGGGACAAAATAATAAGACAACAGAACATCTTCAACTGCAAAAGATGCTTCTAAAGATAATATACTTGTTTGTGTAAACAATGGGTCAGTTTAATAAAAATTTATCTTGTGGGTCACATAGAAGTTTGGTTCCAACAGTATGCTAATCCAGTTTTAGAATCTACCTCTAAAGACCCATTCCCCCTTCCCTTATGAGTCACTCATATCCACGGCAAAATATTGTCATTTTCTACAGATATCATGAACGTGTCTCGGGGACTTTATTCTTAAACAATGCATTATAGGTCTGTAGGCCACATTCAGACTTTTTTAAAACCACCTAGTGGGCTGCAGAAAAAGTATTTGCTACAGGGCTGTACTTTGTACACCTGTGATAACAGCACGCTTAATTTTTTTCCCACGAGGTCAAGGGCAAATCCGAATTTTGAGAATTGTGAGAATTGTTTCAAAATAGTGGTTAGGGACAAAATATGGGTTACGGGTCCTGGGGATATTTGGCATGTTCCTTCATAATCCGGCATCAGAATTACCAAAAAATGTATAGAAACTGGCATTTCAGCAGTAAGGGGCACCGCCAATTTCCAAGAAATTGATTGGTCCATTCCCCAGATTTGCCCATAACCTCATGGGAAAAAAATTGCACTACCAGTACAGGTTTAACTATAGAAATTTGAAAGCACTTAAAGCTTTTGAAAACTGGTCAAGTCATGATGTATTTGTCATGTCATGTATTTGAAGTTCCTTGTAGGACAATAGAATCCCCCTCCCTAACCTCCTTCTCTCCAAACATCAGTTTCAGCTATGAAAAGTATCTTAAGAGAGGGACAACTGTTTTTGCATAAACTTGTTTGAAACCTTGATGAACAGTTTAATAATTCTTTGCATCCCCCTCCCAACCTCCACAACTAGTAGTAAAGGAGTTGAGTTGGCCAGTCATCAGACAAGAAGTTGTAATTTCAAGGGCAGACTTCTTCCACATACCTGGTTACTTGGCTTTGTGAAAAAAAAAACTTCCCTACAAAGCTGAGTGTTTCTATACTATTCCCATCACTACCATTCTGCTTTGTTTTCTGTATAGTGTTGACAATGTAGTCCCATATGCCACTTACCAATGTGTAGCTGTCTGGTCCGAGTCCTGCAATAGCCAGCTCCACCAAAGTGACCACAGTCAGCCCTACATGGGCCATAGCTTGTCCAATCTGTCAGCTCACAGTCCCCACCACAAGCAATGAAACAGGGCTGATGGGAGTGAGGGACTGGTCCCAGAATTTCTCGGACACAGAAACCTTGTGTAAGAAAGAGGAAGCAATTGTTTCAGTCACAAAATGATATATGCTACTGCAGAAGTTGATAGTACTCTCAAAAGATTTCAGAGAACATAAAAAAGCAGCATACCCAAGCTAAAATATAACCATACAGTAATCTGATATGTTGTATGTATAAAACCTAAATTTTCAAAATGAACTTATACTCATTATTTAAAACAAAAGTCCACTGAAAACTACGGCTACTGTTTAATGGCAGGCAGAATATCATCACCCTACAATGTATTCACAGAAGCATCCTTCAATTTTCTGACTGGATACTGTACTTTTGTTGACAAAAAAAAAGAGCAAAGTCAAATATAAGCCACTCTGATTGGTCAACGAAACATTTAAATTACTGAGATTTAGATTACACAGCAGAGTGGCAGTACAGAGAGACAACACATTCAGATTATCAAATTCACCAGGGTATAAAACAGACTGTTTGGTAAGGGTTAGCAAGGTAATGTAATGACAGTGGAGGATTGTGGATCGGGAACTAACTGCATCCTGGGAGGTGCTCAAACACTTGATATTAAAGGAGAGGCTAAAATTAAGCTGTTATTGAGAATTCAAAATGTTAATGACTGAGTAATTAGCTATTTATGACAATATCATTGTCACTGGGTCATTGTGTTGTGTCCTTGGGCAAGATGCTTTATCTTAATTGCCTCTCTCCACCCAGGGGTTAAAAGGGTACCTGTGAGGTAAACTGTTATCGGGCATGCTGTTAGAGCTGCTGCCACACAGAAGGGATTGTCAGCAGGACGATCAATCATTCAGCAGGGGTAATATTGTACTGCCCTTTTAGTTAGGATCACCTAGATATTGGTGCATTAAAAATGAAAATATTAAAATATTAATATCATAGTTACCTGGATCTACTATGGTTAGATCATTTCGCTGGCAGGACACATTCCTGACTTGAAGGCCTTGGCCACACTGGTCCCTGGCCACTAGACATTCAGACCAGTTACCAACAAACCAGCTGTAGCTAAAGCATGGTAAGATTCCATCACATGGCCTGTATTCACGTAGAATTAATTCATCATCTGTGCCATTGGGGCAAGGGGCTCCACCATTGGCTGCGAGGGAAAGTATCACCTTGGATCTCTCTTGGCGTGCTTCTTCTCCACATGTCTGGTTACAATCTGACCATTCTGAAAATTCACTGACCATACAATCTACTGGACATGCAATGCTGCATGGTTGGTGTGTTTCAGGTTTCTGTGATGGTGGACAAAGGGTGTGATTAGCTGGGACACCTGCCAAAGAATGGAAGGAAGAACTGAAACATAATATGGAACTGAAAACTGGAAACTCTTCAAGTCAACTCACTCTTTTAGGCTATTCCAATAAACCAGTTGATCTCATTAAAGAAGTATTCTAAACATGCATGATCATCAAACTAGAGAGATCATTGCACTGTAAATGTAGGTCATCTCATGACAAGGTCATATCATCTTAATGCAAGAGGGCAAAATACTAGATCACTTGAATTAAACAAGTTACCTCACAAAGCAGGTCACATCATTACAGCGGGTCACCTCACTCAACCCCTGTCATATTACTTAAGCAGGTTACATCACTTAACCAGGACATGTCACTTAACAAACTGGGTTATCATAGTTGGCTAGGTCATGCTACCTATCCAAGTCACCTCAAAAAGCCAAAACATCCATCCTTATTTTATTCAAGTTTAGGTTGGGTTTGTGTTGTTCACCTGTTTCACACCTCTCACCATGCCAAGTCCGTCTTTCTTACATCTCACAGCTGTCTCATATTTCCAGCAAACATCATCAATATACCCAACAAATAATTTACCTGAGTCAATTTCACACGTGACATTTCTTTTCTGAATCCCAACATCCTCCCCACACAATGATTCTCCTTCTACTACGATACACTCCTCCCAAGGTCCAATCTGCCAGATGTAGGAGTCACAGGAGACATGCAGATTACAGACTCTTGTCTGAATCAGCTGGTCCTCGGGTAAACAATCATCTGGATCTGCTCCATATGCTGGTGAGATATCAGCAAGATTAGCTGGATTTATATCAAACAGTCGCAAAGGATGTAAAAGACCATAAGTCTGACTTTAAATATAAAATATTTATTAAAGGATAATATATAGAATACCAAAATACCAACTGCATTTTGCCAATTCTTTTTGTCCATTTTGCTGCTTATTGGTTCCTTCATTTTGCTCTTTTTACAATAAATATTTAACATGGTTACAATATAAAAATAGTGCAAGTACAAAAAGTATGTTATTGAAAGTGCACTTATATTATTTTATAGACAGCTTAGAGACACTCCCTGAACATAAATAAACCTTACAATTGACTAAAAAAGATGTATCCAATCCCTTTAATTTCCAGCAGTGAAAAAGAACACACTTTAAAGGGCCTATAAATTGACTAGAATCACAATTCCTCCACGAAAAAACTCAAAACCTGACTAAGCATTTTTGGATAAAGCCTTCAGCAGTACTTTTGAAGTTTGACTTTCAAAGATAGTGGTAAATTGGGATTCAAAAGAATAAGGATTGGTCTCCAATTCACTACGCCGTATTCTGAAGGATTGCAACTCTGACCTGGCTATTCACTGTGTGCAGCACCGTGAAATTAGCAATGGAGACACTGCTGGTCAAGTCTGTGCTATTATGCATGCATGGGAGGGGCTTACACACACTTCTCTGCGATTGACAAAGGGAGGCTTA
>WURT03398783.1:10578-23195 GCA_009936505.3 Holothuria glaberrima | reverse complement strand
TTTTAGTCGACTGTTAGTAGGCGTGGCCTAGTTCTAACAGAATTAACAACCAGTTGAGGCTGTTAGTTCTGTTAGATAATTACCACAGCGAATGCGTCATTCGGGTGACGTCACAATAGACCTATCAATCAAAAACTAACACTAGCAGTTGACAAAAACGCACCCATGGAATAATCCTTCCCAGAATGCAGTTTTGAAGCGCCCTCTCTTTATTTGGCATAAGGTCTATGCTCTATGCCAACCAGTGCCAACCAGTGACATAACCGTGAACAGCCTCATTGTACAAGGAGGACATCACAAATCATTGCGCAATCGGCTTTTCAAATTAATTCAATAAAATTTTATATATCAGCAACGGAGTAAGCTATGAAAATGGAACTTGCATGATTGAGATTCATTTTTCTAACCTTAACAATATACATTATATTCTTGTAATTCTAGACTTCAGGTCCACCTTAAATTGCTCGAGACCATATATTGATATAAATCCATGTGTGTGGGTGTGAGCTTAATTGAGGACACAACTGACTGTGTAACAACAAGTCGCCGTTGACTAGACAAGAGTGGAGCTATATTGTTTGAATGAATTTCAGTCAAAGGGCAGTCACCAACTGTAGCTTATTTAGAACTCTAGGGCTACGCCTAAATATGTTTAGGCAAGGAGTTGCTATCAAATACCTAGTTTAGACAAGTTGCAATGTGAAAAGTTTTTACAACAAGTCAACCACCGAGCTTTTCAGGCATCCGTTTGCCGAGTATGTTCTCTTGACCGGAGTGGCGTTAGAGTCGAGTACGTTCTTGACTCCTTGCCGAAGGCGAAAAGAATCTATGCAATCAGGCGAGGGAATATATGGGTGTGTACATGCATGTATTTGTCTTACGGATTCGAATCCCTTATAAAACACCTTTTTTTTAATTTCTTTTCATCAATTTTTGGTAGGTTTTCAAAATTTTTCCTTCAAAAAAAATTAGGGGGGTTCAAACAAAAGTCATGTGAGGTCAGCAGAAGTGAAAATGTGAAAAAATCGTTAAAAATGATATAGTCAAGAAGGATAATGTTGAGGGATGAATCTCAATTTAGCAGTGACGCACCCCTTTTCGGCAAGGAATCATTAAGCCTTTGGGCTATCTGGTTTATCTTCGCAGCGGTTTGAATAGGAAGCTCTTTTGCACGTCTGCACGTACATGTTCTAACACCTGCAAGAATGACAGAGGCCATCTAATTTTTCAAAATTCATTAGTCTTATGTGAAGCTATGTTTCGAGTGTTGATTATTTTTGATTTATAAATATTCATATTGCCCGGAAGAGCTTACACTTTAATGTTCTACGATCTCAAGAACTTTGTTATTACGAGTGCAGCTAATGAAGGTAGATAAGTTAAAGACTTTAGGCAATCGCCCCAAAATTGCTCTGAAAATCAGCAATCCCTTGCAAAGCTGCTCTCATTCGCCTTACAAATGCCTTTGAAGAAATTCTTGAAAGTGACTTTTATAAACAAAATGCAGAAAGGTGAAGCAAGGAGTTATTCTCTATGAAGTAAATAATTCAGTAACAAAACTATTGTCACATTATCAATAAGCCATTCATGAATTAGAATGACGAGATGACCTAATTCTGTTTAGGGTGACTGCATTTTCCCTTTAAGTATTACACGTCCGCCGGGCGAGCAATATGTATATATGCGTGGTGAGTTAGATGAGGTTGTATGCGTGGTGAGGCTATGTCTCTTCACTTGCAGTCAGTACATGTTTATTGGCACATATGGCTGAACAATCAAACAGACAACCAATTCAATCTTTATGTTATTTTTTTGCCATTTTTTTTTTTTTAAATTATAACAGTGATAGTCAGAATGTAAAAAAAAAACATGACGTATAGGCATATAAAAGTTTAAGAGATTAACAAAAAGAAAACACCCCATAAAAGTAATTATAATAGTTACCTAAAAATTAAAAATCCATTAAGCCGTTTTGTGCAAAAATCGCTGCTTTGTATAAGGGAAAGAACCCTTAAGGAGTAATAATCTAAAACGTGGAGTGATATTTGTATTTCTCAAATTACACGTGTTTCTAATGCAAAGAGAAGACATTTCGAGGTATAGAGTATGTCTCTCAGTACCCTGACTACTTTTGCATGTCTAACGGGTCTTCACTACATTACTGTATAACCAATTACACGAGATTTGACATTTTTTAAGCTGTAGGCCTAAAGGAACCTTCTTCGTGTTGTCTTTATTCAACAAGTCTTCATCTATTTATGATGATCGCCGAACTTTCCCGCAGGGACACTTTGTCTGACTCGTTCTTCCATCGACCGATGCCAACATGTCAACAACCTTTCCTCTTTAAAGAGAATTTATCCGAAATCAGTGAAGTTATTCCTACTTTGTCTCATGCATTGCTCTCATAAGGTCAAGTGTCTACCTCATATACTAACATGAACATGCAAAAGTGTTTTGCTCCGTTACATGTTCAAAAAAGACCTGAAAAGTGAATTTGTTGAAGAGCAAACGTCGATCTAAAGTTTAGATAAAAAAAAAAAAGAAAGAAAGAAAAAAAATTTGACAAAACTTGCATTCATATTCACGCCAACACTTCATAAAGATTGCCGATGGTCAGAACTCCATAACTGAATAACAGGCACCGTGCGCTCAGTACTGTCATAACAAGGCTTTCGGTAATGTAGCAAGTGGCGTGGATCTGATGAGAAGCTGCTGTCTCAAGCGGTGAAGCATTTTCCAGAAAGGCTTATAAAATATTCACTTATAGAAGGAGCTGAAAATCCCCCTCCGATTTATGAACTCTTTGTTAGTCTTCAGTCTTTACATAAAACCAGTCATTTCAATAAATATTAGAGGTAAGTGTTGCAACAGGTTGAAACAGAGGAAACTGAGTAGCACTAAACAGATTACAAATATCACAATTTAATTTTTTCTTTATTACAGTAAGCAGTGGCGTAACCAGAGGGGGCAGGAGGCCGGAGCCCCCAGTCAAATGTCTTTCCCCCTGCTTGCCCCCAAATGAAATTCAGAGTTAAAAAATTGGGCAAATATTGTTTTAAATAAAAATAAAGAATACTCAGCTGAAACTCACAATGCCAGAGAGACTGGGAAGTGCCGTTTCCTGCAATCTGAGAGGTATTTTTATCCAAAAATTTTCTCTATACGCTACGAGCCAGCCGATGGTGGCGCTCCGCTTAGATAGTGCATGTCATTACTGCTTGCCCCCACTTCAACCTTTTACCCCCCCCCCCACTCAGCCCCCAAATGAAAAAGTCTGGTAACGTCACTGACAGTAAGAGTCTTACTTCGACTAATGGCCGGTCCATTTGAAGGTCCAGGGGCTTGTCTTGCGGAGTGTGAGGAAAAAAAGATGGTGAGGTTTGCATTAGGGCTTGGGGACAGTAACCCTACCCAGGGTGTCAACAGGAAGTAGGCATAATAATGTGACAAGTCCTAGCAAGGGTGGGTGCATGAAAAGTGGCACCTTAGAAAATGCCATTTTCAAAATCACTTCAGCAATATTTTTCAGTTTACATTTTTTATTGCAAAATCGATCTATTATATTAAGTTTTTTACAACAGTTACTTTTATCAGTGTGTACTACCAATAGAGGGGTTTAATGGACGTCACGTGATAGCGAGTCTCTTTAGTTTTGGAGGACAAACGTCCAATGTGTCAACACGCGCAGTAGGTGTATGTACATCTGTCACAGCAGTATCTATGGTTAAGTCGTGCGCGTGTGCTGTAAATTTATGCGCTTACTTCGTGTGCGTTTTGTCCTTTCAGAAAGTTGCTTTTTTGGTCAAACAGCAATTCCCGGTCCTTCACTGCCGGGCAATCTCCATCGCGTGACGTCGCATGAAACCCCTCCATAGGCTGAAAAGTAAAGAAAACCATTCTGAGGATAAGGGTCTGGCAATGTGCATTATTGTAAAAGTGAGGTCCATGATTCCCCTGAAACCCCCACCACCTGTCAAGGTCAGAGTCCACTTGGTGGGAATGAAGAGTGTGATGTACTCGTATCTCTATACTCTTACTCGCAATCAGCTATAATACCCTTCCACTGGTACTCAAGACCTTGTACTCATATCATCTGTCCCATGCACCAGGACACAATGAACAATGACCAGTTACTTATCAATAGTGAATGATGTACGGGTGTAGGACCATCGCCTGTATCATATCATTTGTAGCTCGTGACCAGGTGATTTTAGGTTGTGGACACCTCAGATAACCCCTCCCTTGTGACACAAAAAACCCGAAAACGCAGAAAAGAAAAAGACAGAATTTGAAGAAAGCTCAATATCTAAGAATGACATCATTTTGTAATCAGAGTAAAAATGTATGTAAAACAAAGTTTCCTTACGTGAAACGTCGAAGAGCTTTGACCAATAAGTCCCAACTCCAAAGGCGGATTTGAGGGTGGATTCTTCTTTTACTTAGTTGGGCGGGCCCGTAGCCAGCTTCACATTTTTAGGGGGCAAGTGTTGTGATGGGGGGCAAGTGTTGTGATTGGGGGCATAAAAGATTCCACCATATTTATTATTATGTAGTTTCAATTTTCATCTGGGGGCAGAAATTTTTTTGGGGGGCATTGCCCCGAAATCTCCCCGTGGGTACGGGCCCGTAGTTGGGGTGGTAGTTTGGTGGAGTTGGGGTTACGGGTGATGCAGCAAACATATCATTACGATATCATACTCTCCCTTAATTCTGTAGACTTATTAGCACTATCTTCTCGCATGTATATAAGGCTTTACCAACTTGTACTACCCTCTAAATGCTAACTTGCGGACGGTAACAGCTTTCTGTGACGGAAAGTTGTAGCGTTGAGCTGAACGAAAAAATCGCTACCTCCCCAAGAGATACTGATGCTGCAGGCTGTATTCGTGTCTGCTGTCAATGTCTAGATTCTATTGTGACAAGCTCGTTCTCCAATATTATTTTACAGTAAAGTTCTTATGTCCACCCCACCACCACCCAGCCTAACCCCCGTATTTGCTAACTCCAGTTTCATTGCCGACAATTTACTACCTTGTAAGTTCAAACTTGTCTAATCAGGGGATTGTCATTGTTCGCTCAGCTTTCACTTGCAATGTAAGCAATTTTCTTGTGGTTCTTAAAGTGTCAACGATTCTGAGGCGATATTTGTACAAAACTCCCTTAAGAATCGGAACACTTACTTTTATCAGCGAATCTGCCAAGAATAAAATCCCATTAGGGAAACATGAATCTAGCGGAACGCAAATTTTAAATTTAACTACAGTCCCAAGTGGCGAGTTTTTGATATTATAGCGCAAACAAGAAATGTAAATTTTGCATTCAGTAATGGTAATGCTGAAATTTGGTGAAGCTGCCAATTTTGTATGTTTTATATTCTGCTCAGTCAGACCGTATCTGAACGACTCGAAGCGAAAGACGACATTTAACAGAACGGTACAGATAGCTTCAGCTTTAACAGCTGCGTGTAATTCAGTAAGACGATCGTGCATTTTGGGAGAGATATCTGGGAACCGTCTTACCCTTTCATGCCAATCACATTATAACTTACCGTGTTCTTCAAAAATTTTGTTAAGTGGCTATATTTTTAAGCTAAGACATTTTTAGCAAGGGAAACAATCTAAAAAAGAAACGAGTTGTTCGTTTAACAAGCTCATCTGTGTAAGAATATGCCAGTGAGAATATTAGGAAGATTAACAATACATTAGTGAAATCACCGTACTCTTATTATGAAATTGCATCATTTTAATCCAGGAGAGTGTTTAATTCCAAAACCACCTTGACCAAATTTGGTGTGTTGGTTTTGGGATATTTTAAAGCCAACAGCAAAGAACATTTCGCCGTTATATTTGAGTTTTTAAATTTCCAACTTTCCTTAAAAGTGCATGTTTTTCCACAATTTCCCCAGGAAACTCAGTAATTAAACGAAAAATTTATTCTCAACAGTTCTCACTAGCATCGTAATTGAATGAAAAGCCTCGATCGTTTGGCATCGAAGACTTGGTTACGTCATTAAGTTTTGGTGCTTGCGCAATTTTATTGTTAATGCCATGTTTAGCATATTTCGACTGTCGTACATTGATTCGACCATAATTTCGACGAACCTCAAAAAAAAAAAAAAAAAAAAAAAAACAGGTGATTCTGACCTCTATTCCTCTTACGAGTCATTTACGTCTGGTTGGCCGTTTGACTGTAAACGCTTATCTAATAGTAGGGGTTGAAACTAGTACAGGGAGTTGCCACAGGGAGTTGCTACACGGAGTTGCCACTAGATGGAGTTCTAACCTCTCTTTGTTATTGCTTCCATTATTCAAAACCTACTTAACTCCCATCAATTGCTTCTGCAAACCCTTTGCGTTTCTCAGCCACCACAGGGTCCCCCTGTGACACATAAGTCTCCCTTTGGACTGTTGGAGATGAAATAGAAGCAGTCAAGGAGATTTTTTTACTGTTGCGTAATAAAGACCTGCAGAATTGCAGTGGTGGTTTCTGTTTCATTGTACAGTCTCTTCATCTCCCTTGACGGGTATAAAAGAAAAAGAAATTAAAAATTCGAGAATGCAACAACATGCATCAACAAACTAAGGAGAAAAAAAAAACAATAAAATGAGAAGACAAAAATAAAAAAGGAAAGACTACAAGATGTAGGATTAACGTATGGACGCAATTCCTGACACAAAAATGGATGGTTTAGTGTTAAACAACATAATAAATAAGCCGCATCGCAAATGAGCACAACCTAGGTACAAGAAAAAGGACCGAAATTAAAAATCACCAAAGAATCGAAAAGTAAAACCGCCTAAGAATTTCACCACAGAATAAAGTTACATTAATTAAAGTCTTTTTGCTTTTGGATAGGAACTTTTTTTCATTTTCAAGGTATTTGACTTGATTTAGAAATTAACCAACATTCAAACAGATAATGGAACTCATCTCCTTATTATTCTTGATTACAAAGTGATCAGCTCACCTATGAACTGATGAACCTACCAACTAAAGGGTACATGTGCGGCATATTTTCCGGTGCTGAGTCAGTCATCACTTCCCTTGAATTTGAGTAGAGATACTACATCAGTAGGCTGATTTATTAACCATCGAAACTATGGTAAATTGCTTAGTACTAAATTCGCGAAACTTCGCGTTGGATACACATGGGTCGATTCGTGTAGTTGTCTCACCTCTCTAAATATAGGCTATGGCTCTGTTGTAAAAGAACGCCCATCCACGCGCTTCCCATAGCCTGCTAACGTTCGTGCACTATAACACTTTTGTTACGTCTGTAACGTTATGAAAAAGGGCGCTTTCTTTATTCAGGTTTATGGGACGTGATACGGCGTGTGGGGGGTAGATTAATTCTGTGCACACCATACGCAGGAGAGCCCTCTTAATCAACACTATAAAGGGAGACCCTTATTAATGGAGAGTCATGTTAATGGAGAAGAAGACACAGTGAAGATACGACTGATTGGTGGAGACACTGCATATTTCGACCTAAAACCTCTGATGGACAAAATGGCGGATGGAAAGTCTCACTGTCTTCAAGTGAAGCGGCCTTATCACACACACACACACACACACATCCTTGCAGGGTTGTTTGATTTTAATCAATTCGATTAAACCCACGATTAAAATCATGATTTTTAAATGAAAAAATCATGATTCAAATCAATTTATTTGATTTAAATCACAGATTTGAAAAAAAAAAATAAAGAAAATCACTAACCCTTCATCCTTGTACTTTTTCTGTTGACGATCATTTGAATCTGTCCCAATCAATGTAATCGATCTGAACTTTGACCTTAAGAAACGTTCTCAAGTTTTGGATGAAAAACGTAACTTTATCAAACTGTGACTAGCTCTCTTAAAAAGGTTCAATCAGCATCAGGTTTACAGATTGTGAATGGAATAAATTACTGCAACTGTATTGTTATACAAAGGGTAATTTATTCCTCGGATTACTGAAAGTCGTTTTATGTTCCAGCGTTCGTAAAATAGCACTTTCAGTCAAAGGTAGTCATTTCAAATCTTCATAAATCAAGCTTATACGATACGTCTCTAAAAACTGGAACCTACATTAGCCCTTCATAAAAATACTTAAAAGCAAAATACAATCTGAAATATGAATCTCAGATTTTTGTTAACGATTGCAGAGACGTAGAGACATATCAATCTGGGTCACTTACGAAGTGGAAATCTGATAGAGGCAACATATAGAATGGCAGCCATTTCCGTGAGAATAAATTTTTGAATAATGCTGATTTTTTGTCCGGCGATTGCGTTTCCTCCGTCTGGAGTTCCTTACTAACTTTTTTGCCAACGAATTGAAAAAAACTCATCTCTATATTCAGAGTTATTTTTAAAATAACTTCTCCTCCTCTCGGTTATGTGTCTGATACATTCTTTAGATCTCCATTCATTTGCGGTCGATGTCTTTGTCTGGCAAAATGCGACTGGGACAGCGCACACTGTGGAAAAGATGGCATACAGATAAAAAGATACATCTGATCATGTAGAAAAGAATTAAAAAATAAGCAAAATATGAGGAAAAAAGACAAAGGCAGGTTATTTATAGACGTGAAGTCTGACGTACTCTATAACGATAATAAGAATGGCATCCAGTTTTCAATCACATAGATGCACTAATGCGTGAATGAACGACTGAAATAAGAGTCTAGTTATGACCAAGCCTAATAAGATCGGTAAGTACTTACATTCATATATAACTTTGCGAAGTGATATCATATGGTATAGTGCCGACAACTACGTGGTTTAAACTACTCAGACAAATTTAGTTGTTGAAATCCTCACAATGAAATAATTTCAGGATAATTTAAGTAAAAACGGCTGGCGTTAGCTTGGGATAAAAAGTACGAGTACAATTATGACAAATTGAATTTAAAATATCGTTCTATTTCGGGCCATTACTCTTTGAATCTTCTTTGTTAAGGACACATACCTTTACACTATTTTGAATTTGTTTTTCCTGGTAGCCATCCATGAATGGCTCCTTTCGGTTATTTGAGAATAGTTTGTTACTGAATTGTCAAATGCATACATAATTAGTTCTTAATAAACCTTCATTTCCCTAGTTCATGTTCTGAAACACTGTGAAAGATATTTGTAAGGAAAAAACGAAGACAATTGTAAGTCCTCTATACTGTTTCAAACAAGGTTTGGGAAACTACTTATTGACGTTAACTTCCATAGCACGCTGTACGACACCCAGTGGGGTTGTATGGCACCCAGTGGTGTTGTCTATGGAACGCCGATCGTACAACAATTATCGACATTGCATGCATATCCTATTTTAGAAACGAAACAGTAGACAAACGAAAAAGACAAACGTAGACAAACGAAAGCAGTGGAGTCTGCTGTTTGTTTTTTCTTCAAAAAATAGGGTATGCACGCAAAGTCGATAATATTTTTACGATTGGCGTTCCATAGTTTTCCGTCGAAGTAAAGCAATCCGGCTTATTCCTCCAGTCCTCAAATAACGGACTTCCTGCTTCGTCGTCGTTAGGATAAAGATTCACTGGTGAGGCGGTCGATTAAAGGTGAAGTACCTTTCTGTACTTACTTTGGTGAAGATACTTTCTGTGATAATTCGTAAATCAAATTTAGGATTAACAGTGAGCTGACCTACATTACAAGCCTTAATTTTAGGCGTTAAAGTTTAAAGTAGCACTTTGAATGTTCATTAAGAGTGTTCTTTTCAGATATTTTGCCTGAAAATCAAACTAAAACATATTCATATGTGCGTCAAGGCAACCTACCTTCCTTTGAAATTTGTGTAGTTAATGGAACACTCTAAGTGTCAACAAGGCCATGTCAGTTCATTAACTTCATTAATGAAATGTACTTTATGGATTTCGTGACGTCCACAGTATAAATATCATGGAATTAGTATGAATATGATGTGCTAAAGAAAAACGACCTTGCTAAAGCTGTTAATATTTTAACGGAAGGTTTCGAGTCAGCTAAAAAAAGATAGTGGAATGAGTTCAGAGGAGGGTGGGAAGATGTTTCCTCCAATACTATTTTGGTTGGAGGTGTGGGAGACCTTTAATTCTGTACGGTGCATTGTCAACTTGCTTATTCTGCTGTTTATGGTAAGGATGCGTCTTTGCAAATTGAAATCACGCAATCTTCGTGGGAATGCTTTTTATGATTTTAACTTTAAAAAAGGTCCTGACGGCTATCTATCATTGCAGGCGAAAACTGAAATTATTCCCCAAAAGGGCTAAGACCCGAAATGAAGCGCTCTCATAGCCTTGAAGTGTGAGAAAGAGGCCCTTGAACACCTTCAACAGAATGCTGCTTTTTCTCTAAAGCTCAACAACCGAAGGCGGAAACGAAACTACTCCCAAAAGGAGCTACTTCATACAAAGGAAATCCACATCAACGTGACTATCAGCTTTACACTCTAGCCTTGACCTCTACATTATGACTTAATGCCGTGTGTGGCGCCCTTCTATCCCGATAGCAAAGCTTTTATATGCATAGATACCAAACTTTAAATGGTAAATTGGCTCCTCATGGAAGCGGAAATATATGAGGGAAAAGTGCTGATCACTGTAAGATCGTCTTTTATATCGGGTCCGCAAAATGCAATTTTTGTGATCTATTTAGTACACAATCCGCTGATTCTTAAGATAGTCAAATACTTCACTTTAATGGTTTTAATTCTTTTAATATCTCAGGACTTGGGGGTGTCGCCTCCTGAAACTCAACTGCCCCACAAGGGGTCCTACGTGCGTTTGGTATTCCACCGGGGTTTGCCCCCTCCCCCACTCTTAGAAATCAAATCCCGCTCCTGCATTAGTTCATTCGGTACAATTGTAACCGGTTCCTTGCTATCACAAGAACATCAGCTGGCTCAGCGCTCATGTGCTAATCAGCTAATTGTAGAATGTCATTTACTCCTGACCAATATTTACTAAATGACCACCCTATCTAATCAGAGTTACCCCAACACAAGGATCAGTCTTCACATGAAGGACAAAGACGTTATGTCGAAACTGGTTTGTGGTGAAAGTGGAACCTGAGTACCAGCACTGCTACCGTATGGAAAACTGTTTTACTTTTTTATTTTATTTAATGATATCAGTAAATAATTGCAGATATCATTTGCTGATATCTTTAATTCTTTTATGATATCTGAAATTATTTAAAGCTATCTGTAATCGGTGTTCTTCAGTTGGTGATATCATGAAATCTTTTAATGTCACGAAATAGAATTTCTGATATCAGAAAAAGAAGTACTGATATCTAAAAATGGGGACAGTTCTTCTGTTACCATTAATTCTATTTATGATATCAAAACTTCGTTCACAGATATCAGTAAATGGATGCACATATCAAGAATTCTGCCATCTTTAATGATATCAAGAATTCGTATTAACGATATGTACATATCAGTAATTCCTTTTTTCTGATATCACGAATTCGAATTAATGATATTTACATATCACTAATTCGAATTCTTGACATCTTTAAATAAAACGGACATATCACGAATTCGGCCTGTTGGCCTTATTTAATGATTTACAAGAATTCGTTTCAACGATATGTACATATCACTAATTTGAATTCTTGATATCTTTAAACTAGGCGGATAAATCACGAATTCTGCCTTATTTAATGATATCAAGAATTCGTTTTAACGATATTTACATATCAGTAATTCCTATTTAGTAATTTCACGAATTCGAATGAACGACATGTACATATTACTAATTCGGATTCTTGATATCTTTAAATATGGCTGACCTATCACGAATTAGGCCTTATTAAATGATATCATGAATTTGAACTTACCAGATGTAGGGAATCACTAATTCCTATTTTCTTCTATCACGAATTCAAATGAACGATATGTACATATAACTAATTCGAATTCTTGAGATCTTTAAATATGGCGGACATATCACGAGTTCGGCCTAATTTAATGATATAAAAAATAAGAATTAATGATATGTACAAATCACTAATTCCTATTTCCCTTTACCACGAATTCGAATTACTGATATGTACATATCAATAATTCGAATTCTTGATATCTTTAAATATGGCAGACATATCACGAATTCGGCCTTCTTTAAATGATATCAAGAATTCGTACTAATTATATATACATGTCACTAATTCCTATTTACTGATATCACCAATTTAAATTAGTGATATGTACATGTCCTTAATTCAAATTCTTGATATCAGTAAAAGTGACGGCATTTTTGTTTTGTGCGCCCATGTTTAATGATATCGAAAATTCGAATTGGCGATCTATGTATATATATATATATATATATATATATATATATATCCTTAATTACAATTTTGATAACATTAAAGCCGAATAAGAAATTGGTACATATCGTTAAATCGAACTCTTAATATCATTAAATGTGTTGGAATTCTTGACATGTTCGCCATATTTACTTTTATCTTAAATTCGTTTTGTGATATCTGTAAATATAAATAATTTACTGATATCATGAAATGTTTTACCGATACCTTGTATTCGCTTGTTCGATATCATGAAATGATATCTGCAATTATTTACTGATAATCATTAAATGAATAAAAAGTAAAACGGCTTGCCATATCACCGTGGTTGG
>WURT03398672.1:11062-23199 GCA_009936505.3 Holothuria glaberrima | reverse complement strand
TGTTTTTGGTGGAGGTCAAAGGTCATTTGCAGTCACCAAAGGTCAAATGGTCGAAACCTTATAAACACTATCTGAAGGTATATATAACACGAACGTTTTAAATAAATCTTCATTCCTGGATGAAAACTCGCTGTTCTATTACTGTGCAGATCTGTCCAAATGCTGTTAGTGTTATGTGATACAAAAGTGGTGTTGGTCTGTACTACCAGTCTTCGATAACGTTTTGATCAGTAACGGTGAAATTTTACATGAATTGCATAGCTGTGTTAAACAAGGCTGTAAATATCCATACCTCAATGATAAGAAATGAAAACATAGGCCTATAGGTCTTATGCATATAACGTCACAGGGGAGAAATTGTTCCCTCGTTTAGAGGCAATAGTGTATCATTGCAAGTTACACCAACAAAAGTAGACAGCTGATTTGTAAACTAATCGGAAATGCGCGCAGGTCTACTACTCACGCGTGTGAGTTCTACTTAGTGCGTGCAGTGTGCGTCGTTGCTTTGCCTCCAAAATGACGTCGTGTGACGTCAATGCCTAAGGTCTATAGGCAAAGATGCCACCTGTATTAGCCTATCGGTCGATCGTCATTGAGTGTAGATAATAGTATGTAGACCGGTAATAGTTTTGGTTTCGTGTACATGCTGCACAGTGCTCAAAACATATCAGTACTGGCATCCATTTAGGTCCATATTCGAATCTGAAATATTGGATATCGACAAAAGCTGATGTGCTCAATATCGGTACTTTTTTACTGGCTCAGAGACTGACACGTCGAAAACAGAAAAACCGAACAAAATCCGTATTGGTACATAACTACCGAGAACTGAACACTTCACAATCACAAAGAAAAATTTTCCACCAGCTACTAGCTATACATGGGATTCAGTACGATGTCCTCTTGTCCTGATGAGCGTTTAATTTGGAGGAGAGAAATACACGAATCACTAAAGTCCAAGCTGATTTTCCTGATTTTATTCTTTGATTTCTGAAAAGATTCTAACATGTTTGGGTAACTTCACCTACATGCAGTCAATTGACTACAATCGCATGAATTATTCCCCTCACCGGGCGAGAATGACTTGCACTTGAACGTTGCAGGAAGTAATCATGTCATTACTTCCCACCAATGAGAATCTACAACATCAAGGGCGCAGGAAGCGGGGCTGGGGGAGACAGCCCCCAGAGAAATTTGTGGGGGCTGAAGTATGCTTTAGCCCCCCAATTTTCCAAGCACGAAAACCCGTTATTCGTCTCTTCTGTAAGAAATTTCAAAAATTTGTAGTAATTTACCTTAGAATTTGTCCAACTAATGCACCAGATTGCATCTTAGGACCCTCAAATACCAAAAATTTTCCAAAGGACTAAGAACTTTCAAAAATGTGCAGTAATATACCCTAAAATTTGTCCAAAATAATGTACCAAATTTCATCTAAGGGCCCACAAATATCAAAAAATATTCAAGGGGCTAAGAAAAATTAAAAACAGTCATTTACCTTACAATTTGTCTGAAATGATGCACCAGATTGCATCTAAGGACCCTAAAATATCAAAAAATTTTCCAAAGGGCTAAAGAATGTCAAAAATGTGCCGTAATTTGCCTTTAAATTTGTCCAAAATAATGCACCAAATTGCATCTTGGTACCTTAAAATATAGAAGAATTTTAGAAAAGGGGAGGGGGTGTCCCCTCCCCTTAGACCCCTCCCCCAGGACGGCGATTCGAAACAAGGTTCATCCCCCAGTCTTAAACAGCTTCCTACGCCTATGTGCGTACAACAAAATTTTCAAAAGGACTTAAAAATGTCGACATTTTGCAGTAATTTACCTTAAAATTTTTCAAAAATGGTGCACCAAATTGCAACTTAGGACCCTAAAATATCAAAAAAAAAATTTCAAAAGGACTAAGAAATGTCAAAAATGTGCATTAATTTACCTTAATATTTTTCCAAAATGATGCACCAAATTGCATCTAAGGACCCTAAAATATCAAAAAAAAAATTCCAAAGGGGAGGGGGACACCCCTCCCCTCAGTGTGTCCCCCTCCCTTCAGACCCCTCCCCCAGGACGGCGATCGGAAACAAGGTTCAGCCCCCATCCCCCAGCCCCCAGTCTTGAACAGCTTCTTACGCCTATGCGCAGCATGATTGTCACATGCTAAAAACAGCTTTCCATTCAGAACTTTAAAGTTTTCTTCTACAACGGAATCTTGTAAAGGAATTAATTGCATACATTTACAAACATATGAGGCTCAATTATACACCAGTCGTAAATGTGTGCGCACATTTTATCATGTGAATGGGTCAAAGGTGAAATGAACCACACGAACACTGGCGAGGCAGTGATCAGTCGCCTAAATGAAGGTCTGAGCGTCACTGGAAGCGTTGTTATGTCGTGCAGCGCTTTACTGTAGGTGTTGGGCCCAATAGGCCCACTGTAGGGCCCGAGGGTTCAGGGAAAACGTTACATTGGGGGTCCAGGGGCAAAGCCCCTATAGACTCTGGGGTTTACTAACTCAAAAATGGCAATGATTAAATAGAAGTATACTTATGTAAAACAACAAAAAACACAAAAGTGCTGTAAAAATGTCTGTGATTTACAGAAGTTTTTAATAGTGTAGGTGACCATGCGTCGGGTGTTTCGTCCGGATGGTCCTGTTTTAAGAAACTTCTCCCTTTTGAAGTTCTGCAAGGCAGACTTGTAGTACTCGAGAAGGCACTCTTACTAGGGTACATTTTTCTGTACTCGTACTCATGTCCTTGTACTCGTACTCAGAGAATTTGAATATCAGGTAACCGTGCTAGTAATCGTACTCATGATTCGCACTGGTACTAGTACTCTGAGATGTGTACCCATGCCGAACACAGCCATCTCTCAGTCCAGGATATCAATATCTGTAATCTTCATTGATTCTTTTCTTATTTAATTGAACTAGTAAACATGTAAGGCTTCCTGTACTAATCAACACAGACCCTATCTCAAAAAATAAAAAATAAATTGTGCTGTTAAGGTGTAGCAACAAAGGATTTAAAGGAACATGTCCTTGTGCAAACTGAATAAATTACGACAGTACAATCCCTTAGGGGTACCGGGGTACTAAATAGTCTTAAGAGTATCATTCCCATATGTACATCAGTACCCCCCCCCCCACTTTAAAAAGAAAACATCCTGCCTTGATGTAGTCTAGAACTAAATTCTTTGAAATTACTTTTGGTCAGTAACTTAGAGCCAAACTCTCAACTGATGCAGTCATATCCCAGTCCACTCTCAGTAGTGAAGACGTCTGTGAGGGAGGCTCCTCAGCAGCATTCCTTCTCTGTCGACAGCTTATTAGTATGCGAATAACAATTACATGACACAAAACAGGCACAAAACAATGGATTTGTCAGTTTTACGAATATAATTAAAACTTTCCTTCGAAAAAATATATACAAATGTATCCCCTCCCCATTCCCACCATACCCCCTTTTCCCCATAACCACCCTCCCCCACATCTCCCTACCCCACCCTCTTCGGCTGTTGTTCTCTTGCTCAATGATGTGGAATTTCAGAAACAGAAGAAACCCCAGACAACTAACAGCTCAGCACAAAATATTCCAATTGAACTGGTCCAGTAAAGCTCAGTTGAACTGATTACAACAAAGTCCTCTTGAACTCAACTCAGATTGTTTTTGTTGTTTGGCAAATGTGCAATTTGAGAAACAAAGTTTTAAGACTGACTGGCTATTTGTGGAGAGCATGCATTGAAACTTATGGAACTTAGAAGCTGACAAAACTGACCATTGCTGTAAAAGCCTACTTGGCTTGATGCTTAAATCTTTAAAAAATACCAAACCATATAGGAAGAAAGCAGCCAAAATTCAAAACGAAAACCTGTATAATTAGTTCTCCTTACAGGCCGAAATCAATCTTAATTGGTTTCTTTTCGTAATTAGTGGTAAATCCAAACCTTTGCCCCTGCACTTAATTTGAAAACATGCTTTTTCTTCTCAGACAACATAATTTGAAAGAAATTTAGTGAATTTCTGTTCAGAACATAATGACTTTGAAACAACAATTGGATTTTTCTTTTCTTTCCAAGTACCACTGGTCCAAGTAACATCTTAAGTTTCCACACTAAAGCTTCTGCAAATTGTGATTTATGCAGAAGAAAATAGCCATCCTTGAAAGTTGTTATTCGGCTTCAGACCCGAAGTTGATACACCTGCTAAATATCTGACAAATTGAAGAAGGCACAGCGGTTTTTTTTTAGTATTGGTAATAATCATAACTATATCATAAGTATTATTTCAGTCACCTCTAGAGTCAGTCAACAGCATTTCATTTTTACAAAATGTTATAATGATAGTGGTATATAGAGAAAACAAATGCAGCATTTATTTGTAATATATATATATATATATAAATTTTCGAACAGAAATACAGTTACCTTATATGTTACTGTTGTTATACTACTCCAGCCTTAAATTCTGTACATGTACTCAGAAATGTACCGTACTTATACTTGTACTTCAGAACATTTTGCTTTACTCGTACTCGCACTCATGGCTTTGTACTCGTACTCATACTCGTAATCGTACCCAGAGTGTTTGAAAATCATCGTGACTTTGCATTAGTACTCATTTTCGTACTCAGGCCCTGTACCGGTACTCGTATACTCGTGAGTTTATACTCACACTATACTAGTGTGGCATACATACACGCATACATACATAAACGACATCACCGTCACACAGACTTCTTTTGCCTCTTGCAAGAAATCAAAACGGGGCATGACCTCTAAAAATGGAACATACCTCCTGCACCTCTCCCCTCTAGATTTACCCCTTTTATTAAAGCTTTTGTAATGTGGAAAATAGACGCGGTATACAAAGATGGATAAGACATGGATTTAACGTAAAACCAATTTATTGCGTCAGGTCCGTAGCAAGGGGATTGAAGTCCCCGTGTAATTTTTTTTCGCTCCCCAGAAAGTTTCAATTTGCCATTGACTTGAAATATTTTTACATATTTGGCCCTCTTGAAAATTTTTCGCCCCCTGCAAGCCAGCCACCCCCCCCTTCAGTGCCTTGTCTGGCTACGGGCCTGTATTGCGCCTTCTGCTTCTTCCTCCTGCCCGACTGCCCCAAACTTCACAGAACTTCTTCACCTTCCCTCCTTACTTTTTGTCTTCATATCTAAATCATACCCCAAATTAAAATAAATGTGTGTGTGACACACCCTGAATTATCACTAAGAAATTTTTCACACAACTAAAGTAGACTCAAAGCTATAGAAATATCTATTTACGAGCAGGGAGCTGTAACGGAACAGCTCCCTGGTACGAGACACGCTAACTATACTGGTGACTAACAGTGAACACCATACTAGAAAAGGAAACAGAGAAAACTGCAAACTAAACAAAAAGAAAAACTTGTAACTTTTACAGTTTTTATGTTATAGTGCCGTAATCGTAATAAAAATTCGTTTGACTAACATTGACATACACTCATAAAGCCACGAGTAAACATGTCAAATGTGAGACGATTATAACATTGAACTGACCTTTGGGATAGAGTTTAGAAAGCATACAACAGAATATAATTCGTCAGTACCGTAGAACAGATAATACAGAGGAAGTTAAAAAGGCGAAATAAAAAATGGGTAAAGAAACGTCTTCAGTGGCGTAGCTACGGTGGACACGATGGGGATGTCCCCCCACGACAAAGCCATGCCACCCCAGGTGCCCCCTGTAGAAAATTTTGAAACATATGCAGTTTTATCTTATTAGTCCTATAGAGAGGGAGAAAATTCGGAAGTTATGTCTCCAGGTTCACTGTCCCCTGTTCAAAAAATCCTGACTACGCCATTGAACGTCTTACATAAAATTCGCTCTGAGCAAGAAATGTCCCCACTTCTACTTCATAAACTATACCTATAGGGATTCCAAAAGCGAATGCAGAATAAGGTTTTAAAAAAATTACATGAACATTCAAATGCATTTTAACAAGGAAATGCAGTTAAACTTCAAATCGGTACACAAATATTCTGAAAATGGCAAAGTGTACGGCTCTTCTTCTCTCAACTTGTCCTTGTACACTGGATCGAACGATGTTTGCAACATTTTGAGTCCACGTCGTCTACACTTCCTAATGTGACATAACATCATCTGCACATTTATCATTTCATGTAATTAAGTCACTAATATCCATATACGTCTTGATATGTGCAAATCACGGACTTAAATACATGGACACAGGATCACGTGACCAACACGGTAACAGCTCCAGTTTTACCATGGTTGTTTACGTGTGCCTCCTGCTAAACTGTTGGGTAAAAATTTCTGCAAGGTGGTTTTAACGTTCGCATTGCATGATAACGTTTTAACCAACATGGGTAAGTTTTATGTTATCATTCATTACCCTTTTGGCCCACTTTTATTGATAAAAAACGGCAGGAATTCTTTTTATATCATATGATCAGACAGACCTAACTTCACATTTTCTCTACAAGCATTTACTATAAAAATTGCTGGTTCACTGCCCCACCCACCTTTTCCCCCTGAGGGATCAAACTGAACACCATTTTGTTGCGCAATTTTTAAGAAAGTATCCCACTTTTGTGTTAGTCACTTGTAAATATATAAATTTATAAACTAGCCTATATGAAGGGCTTACACTTCCCAGTAGTATTTTTAAAAAGAAAGGTCTAGGTTCGAATCAAGTTTTGATATGTTATAGAGGGGTACTTACGCTAAGCATTCTGGTGAAATTTTCATTGAAATCTGATGTGTGGCTCTCAAGACATTAGCAGTTAAAGTTGTCACATTTGCAACAAAAAATGAACTTGATGCAAGCACATATATGACGTCATAATCTCACAATAATGAGCACTCTTTTGTTTTTCTTTAAACTTAACAACCAATTTTCTCTTTCATAACCTCATGTTATCGGAATTTGAATGCATGAGAGCAGGAAGCTGGAAGACATGAGAGGCATGAGAACTTTGCAAACTTAAAACTTCCCAGTTCCCATCCCTTTTAACTTCAAGGTCAAAACAACAGACTGAAACAAACAAAGGAAACAAAAGTATTTCTCAGCAAATTTGAGTAAGTGGTATAACCCCTGCTTGCCTCAACTCACTTTGGGTCACAAATGTCGTAACTTCATTTGCTTATATCTCGAGTACTACATATCCGATTTAAATGAAGCTTCACTAAAATTGTTTAGATTTAGTTCCTCTTTCACAAAAGAAAAATTAATTTTTGCTAAACCCTTCCTTTAAATTCACTTTGAATCCTGTAGCTTCTTTCTTCCAGTAGAGTTTCATCTAAGCCACTCATTTGCCATTTCATTCGGTGGCGGCCTCATTTTTCAGACAGTCCAAGCTTTTTTGCCATGATGTCTCGGAGAGCAAACTTCTGCACTTTCAAAGTAGCCGTCATGGGAAAATTTTCGACGAATTCTACGTAGCGAGGAATCTTGAAGTGTGAGATCTGAAATGACGTTATCAATGAATAGAACAAAATTAATACTTCCAAGTTGACAAGGTAATGTCATTCTGTTACAGTGAGCGGTGAACGTTGTAGTGTGTGAGCAGGTAGCTGCCACTCTAGTGGCAGCTCCCTGGTGTGAGAGAGTGGCGTTCCCGGCGTTACAAAGTAAGGATTGGCCCAAGCAAATGTGTTTGAGGTCACATATCTGTACCCCTGGAAGACTATAACTTAAGCCCAAAATTTCTTGGGCACAAATCAATGGACGGGTGACAAACGGATGCTCGTGAGAAATGCTGCATATAGATAATAAAAAATAGTGCAACCTTATGCTTGAAGCAGGCAGCCAAATATTCCTCACTAAACCAGTTGCCATTTGAAATAGGACCGAAATGTACTGGGGATAATCCACGCTCTCCATTCCACTCGTGAATGATTCTTAGGAATGATATCACAACAGTATGGCACTCGGGATTATTTAAGGTTAGTTAGATGAGGTTTTACGGCTCAGTTTCTAACCAATTGGTTTAAGTCGGGCCGGCCACGGCCTTTTTTCCAGTTGTGTCTCATTGGCTTGTTTTCACTACTCCACTGCTTATGATGAGCACCATGCACAATGGCGGTAGGTTCTATTTTAAAGTCTTTGGTATAACCTGGCCAGGATTCGAACCCTCGACCTTCCGGCTGCAAGTCGGATGCTCTAACCACTTGACCATGCAGTCGGTATGGGATTATTTAAGGAGAATATTCTGACCCTTAAAATAGCTGGGTAACCATTTCATTGAACAAAATTACCCCCAAAATCACTCGGCCAATTGGTTAATGGGCTGCACTAAAGACATTTCAATGATGGGCCTCGTGCTGAATACGTTTAGAGAGATTTGGTATTTTTTATACATACCTTAAACCAGCGTTTTGGTATTATTACGGTTAATATTTTCACCAAACATGAGGTAGTGAAGCTCCGCGCCGTCTGTAAGGTGTATCCTGTTTGTCATTCTTGTCAAGTAGATTGCAAAAGGTCTTGATAACCACTAGCGGATTAAGGGCAGGGCAACAGGGGCACGTGCCCACATTTTGCCCCCCCCCCCCCACCAATTTAGAGTATCCTAAAATTTACAAAACTGTCGTAATTGTGATCCACAACCTTTATTTCTAAATTCTTAGTATGTAACGTTAATGTGATGCGTTTTCCATACTGTTTCGCTGACTACCATAGGGCCTGCCGGATTCAGGATTCGAACCCGGCAACACGAGTACTTCGATGATCACTAGCTATTAGCTTTACACTTTTCCCTAAAATGCTATTTTTTCTGACCACGTTACTGATACGATCAGAACTACGAAGCACAGCTGTGCTGCACCAAAACACCGTACCACCAACTGTTTCATGACTGGATTCTTCGCAGTAATATCACGGTAAGTTAATTAGTTAGATGAGGTTTTACCGCTCAGTTTGTAACCACTTGGTTTAAGTCGGGCCGGCCACGGCCTTTTTCCCAGTTGTGGCTCACTGGCTTGTTTTCCCTACTCCATTGCTTATGCTGAGCACCAAGTACAACGGCAGTAGGTTCCATTTTTAAAGTCTTTGGTAAGGAACATTAAAATTGCGTCGTGTACAGATCTGGGGAATGTCGGCCGGTTGCTATGTTGTGGTCGCCAGTGTGTATGTTAACTGACTGAGTCACATACGTTGTTATAATATCATCGATTACGATCTTCAATCTACTTTCACCAGTTCGGACTGTAGAGACAATAGCCTACAGTGCATTCTATATGGGCACTGGTTTTGCATGACTGCAAGCCTAGCGTTCGAACAAAAGTCATCCACTATCACTGGTTGTGGCTGAATATTATTCGCTACTCGAATCAAGACAGTCACTAACCCTTTTCAGATACCCCTTTCAGTTTTCAAGAGGAGGAATGTTTTAAGGATTTTTTTTTGGTAAATTCAGAAGAATATTCAAGTTAGCCTCATTTCTCTCGAGAGAAGGCGCAATATATAGAGGTCGTTTAATCAAATTCCTGTTTCTTATGACGTCTTTACTATCAGTTGTCGCTTTATGAGGGCAACACTGTAAAATAATCTTTTCTCGCCAGAAGGAATCCATCCAGTCACGCTGGCATGAATGAATAAAAATATGTTTTTGTAAAAAGAACTGTCCATTTGGGAAAAATATATACCTTGGGTATTCCAGTACTGTGTCAAGTGTTCCTAAGCTGTACTACAGGGTCCACACAATTGCACACCCCGGGCCCCCCACACGCTTAGTCCGGTCCTGTAGGGTCCACACAATTGCACGCCCCGGGCCCCCCACACGCTTAGTCCGGTCCTGTAGATAACTCACCTTTCCTTTACAGAAAGCTTTGATTTCTTCAGCAGTGCTTGTTTCCCCTTACCTCAATATTATGCAGGCACAGATTTCTTCACCCATTCTTTCATCTGGAACGCCAACAATCTGTAAAAGTCAATTCCACTAATACGTCCGTTATCCCTTGTTTTCGTTTTTTCTCATGGCGGCCATTTTTATTGTAAACAGTTACAATAATGAAAAAAAAGCAAACACAATAAGCATCCATTAAAGTAGTGTTAACGGACCTTTGTCTAATTCAAAGTATTTAACGTCCAACAAGCTATACTTTTATAGCAAAGTATCTTTACTAGCAATCAACTTCCCGTTTCCCCAAAAGTCTGAGCAATGCAAATTTTTATAGGAAGCCAAAACATTTCGTAGGATCTCCAAAACGGTTAAAATATAGAACCTGTAAACGCAACTCATAAGGCCTGCTGGAAAGTGCAGGCCTTTCTTACAAAATTCTTCTTAGTACCATACCCCTCACGCTTAATGATGATGTGTCTCTGCTTAGATAATGTCACATATTATTCCCTGCTTCATATTAAATCCCTTCGACTGTTCGACGGGTAATCTACCGGACTGTTCCCATCAATACCCATGGTAGAAAACATGATAGAGATGCAAACAGTTTGAGTACAACTGCATTAAGGATGGAAAATCTTCAAAATATTTCTGCAAACAACTACCAGAAGTGAGGCTTTTAATCTATAGTAAATGAGTGCAAATGCATAGAACTTCAATAACATTGTAAATAATTACATTCCAGGAGAATATGTCCCATGAACCTTGCTTAGTCTGATGTGTAAATAATTCTAGATATTAGAATGAAAAGTATAATGAAGGAAAAATATACGATACAATTAAGTCTCAGTTTATGTATTGATGTTTGCAACCATTTATATAAGTCAAAGTCAATAAATTAAATGTTAGTAAATTATTTGGGGCATCACGAACGAAAAATATCAAATTTCCATCTGCATTCATATACTGCTTTATTTTTGACCTCGTAGCCACATCATACCCAATGATATCCTTAATGAAGTCGAAGCGCATCGAAAGCACAGTTGGCAATACTGAAACGGATACGAATGAGGTGATTTTACAACTAGGGCTCAAATGACCTTTGACCTGTGTAACTATGTGAATTTAGACTTAGACAACGTATGAAGGTACCCACGGTGTATGTGTGACCCCAGTGTTGTCGCAATTGGGATGAAGAGATATGTTCAGCACAAGACTTGATTACTGATAGCGTGTACTGAAAAGAAGTTTACAAACCAATATAAAGCATACAGATCCTTTGCATGTATGCTTTGAATTCATAAGCATATGAAGGTGTCCATGTTGCATTTATGACCCAAGATTGGAAGTTGTACGAAATAGTTATGGACAAAGCAAAAAGTGTGCACCGAGAGTTTGACACACATATAAGCACGCATAACCGTTTTGGCACTAATAGAAAACGGCCGCTTAAAAGTTGGCTCAGTATGAGATATTCCCCAATTTGCAGGGATTACATTTTGTAGTATCAAAGTATTTTCAATCATTATTGGTATCTTAACAGTGGTTGACATTTGTAGATCTGTGAAATGTGATAGGCTATGTACACTAGTGCACCGTCCTTCACACAAAATTAAACTAAAGCCTGGGCTTTGTCTAGCAAAATACTGCTGTTTTAACTGGAGGAAGCTTTGAGAGGGCAAGCAAACTTAGTTGGGATGATTTTAACTGTCTAAGAAGAGGAAAATGAGCATACAAGTGTCGATTTCTTCATTCCAAGTGAAAGTATCACAATATATTTTCTTCGAAACCTTAATTGCTATCTTATGTGCTTCGATATTTTACTTTGACTTTGCTGCATAAATCGACTAGGACTGCATTTATTTTTGACTATGAATCACGTCTGAAAAATAGCGGCGGACGGTTATTGCATTCTGCCTTTCTCGTCGTAAGTTTTAGAGAGGGCAGCAAAAGTTTTCGTCCATGATAATCATGCAAAGATATTGGGCGTTCGGCTAACATTTGAGCACCCAATTAACTTGAAAGATGAGCAATTACTGCAACGGTAAAGTTTGCATTACTTACCTCTACGTTGTTAACGGGTTTCCCTACTGTAGTAAGAATAACGTCTGGTGGGTCTCTCAAGCTGGTACTTGTAGCTAAGGGCCCACCTTCAGTCATACCATACAAGACCTGTAATTTATAAGCATGTATAAACTCCATTAAGTTGAAGAATGTTTCTTTGAGAAAAGTGTTTCAGGTAAAATATTGAATAGGTTAGGGTAAAATAGAAGAATACTTAATAGTTT
>WURT03398671.1:31907-43952 GCA_009936505.3 Holothuria glaberrima | reverse complement strand
TTGTAACAATTTTCTTCTCAGAGCTGGCTGTTGGAGATAGAGGTACTTTTATCTGCCATGCAAGAAATGACTTCGGTTCGGCAGCATCTTCTACAAGGTTACGGGTAACAGGTCTAGGTAAGTGTTACTTTCTGCCCATTTACACTTCCCAATGTACCCAGTGTTGAGTGTGCCATGCTTACATGGGATCCACTTTGCATGTTGTACAAATACAAGGATTATTCTAATTAGACTACATAATTCTAATCCACTGTAGGACCTCAGCTTGCTGTCTAAATTCAGGTCAGACTTAGCTGACCCTGGATCAGCAGTTTAAGCGTTCAGGACAACTGTTAAGGGAGTGGGAGGGGGCTGATCAATTTTTCTCCAAATGTTAGTGATATCATTATTACAGCTTGACCAGGAAAGAGTGCATTTTCCCAAATAAGAGCATATTTTCTGTCTGAATGGGAGGATGTTACCCCTACCCCCAGTTTTCCCCAACCCCTGACTTTAGTTGATGAGTGCTTACCTCTTACCCCCCTTTCACAGTATTTTGTGCATTCTATTAATACATAATGAAACTTATACCCAACTCCTGTGTGAGAGTTGCCATTGACGTTGTTACAGAATGTAAACATTTTTGCCTGATATAGAGATTTCATCAGAGAAACAAATGGAGCCCATATGTGTATGTGGGCTGGGGCACAATACCTCAAACAAAGAGAAGTGCTCTGGCAACATGGCAAAAAGCAACTAGTTGTGGAATGTCACATTTTTAATACTATGGCTTAAGGCTACCATATTTGGGGCCGGGGGGGGGGGGGGGGGGGGGGGGGGGGGTGAGAGGGTTGAGTAAGATGTAAACACATACACTTAGTGTCCATGCATGTACACTAACTATATTTACATAGTTGCATACATAGGTGTAGTATGAAAAACACATGTGTGCTTGTAACATGGCCATGTAAAGGAAAAATGACATCACATAAAAAAATGGATCTACACTGACTACAATTTGTTAATTCATATTAGACTGTATAAATGGTGAAATGTTATGAAGTATGTAATTACTTAGTTCTTATCTTCTTCTGCAGCTCAACCTAGCATCGGTGCTGTCAGCCCCAGGGAGACTGTTACAGAGGGCAATAAAGTTTCACTGCTTTGTGAGATAGTGATGGGAAACCCACCACCTGTCATCGAATGGTACAGAGATGGAAGGCCTTTGACCCCAGAGGTGGGCAGACAACGTTTGGAATATGGGCGTTTGGTTATAGAGAGTGCTCATTTGAGCGATTCTGGCAGGTACACCTGTATAGCTACAAACGAAGTGGGTAATGCATCGGTTAGCACACAGCTTACAGTCCAAGGTTAGTTTTGCTCCAGAATTTAATTGAATGAAAAGTTTGGGCTCATAGCCAGGTTCTTAGATCTTGAGGGGTAAAGTTTATATTTGGAGGGTCTTTATTGTGGATCATTAATTGTACTGTAGCTGAGTGGATGAAGAAGGTGGCATTTGAAGTGATGAAGTTCTTTAACCAGGAGGATGGGCCCCATTTCAAGCTGGTTAAGTGTAATGTGAGTTTTGCATCCAAGAGCAGTCTGCATCCCCCCCCCCCCATCTGAACTGGCATTTCAATAGTAACCATATTTGACTTAAATTGTTTAGTTGTTTCACAGCTTGACATAGGTAACTGACAAATTTTGGGTTTCCTCCACATTTGGGGTCGCCTTGCATCATCACATAAAATATAAATGCTCTTCATGTCCTGAATGATTGTTATTGTTGTCCTTGTTTATTATTTTTTATTATCAAGCATTATGTAACTTAAATAATGGCTGTGAAACAAGAAAGAGGGAAGGGTAAAAGAGAAAAAATCTGAGTGGGAAGTGCTCTAGGGGCCTGGATCTGAAGGGGAAAGAACAAAGAATTATCAGTACTTTTTGGGGGGCGGGGGAGAGGGGAGGGGAGGCTGTTAATTACCTTTCTACATTTGAATGAAGAGGCAAAAATTTTTTTGGAAAATGTCTGTATAGAGAATGATTTATTTTGTACCAGGAAACAATTTGAATATGTTAAATTTGAAACTCTTACTGAGATTTTACTAACTTTTCAGTACCACCTGTAATTGGTGAAGATGCCAGAAGTACTTACCAGGTCATCGAGGGAAGATCTGAGCGACTGATGTGTCCAGTGAGTGGCTTTCCCAAACCCCAAGTCCAATGGTTGTTTAATGGAGCCGAAATCTCAAACAATGACTTGAACCATTACATAGATGACCAAGGAGCTCTTGTTATACCCTTTGCCACTAATAATGACGCAGGTCTCTATGTGTGTCAGGTGACCAATGCAGCTGGACGGGACAAGCTGGACATAGCTGTACAGGTTCTAGGTCAGTCCTTTGATGCAGTTCATGGTCGTGATAGTAGTAGCTTGCATATCAAGTCATTTTGCTGGTTTTTATTTCAGCTCCCCTCATTGATGATTGAAGTGTGTGAGAAGTTCTCATTTGAAAAGAGCTGTACTTGTTTAATTAATACAAATAGCAGGTGTATTACAGGAAGTTGACTATTGCCATCTATGTCACATTACAGCATTGAATAAAGCTGTGTGCTTGTCACATATTGTTACATAAAAATTAAAGCCAAGTTAGGGAAGTGAGACACAGATTTTACTTTTTCACAAACTGACCAATCATGGTCAGGCAGTAGTACCACTGGTCTGCAACTGTGGTGATACACTACTACATGTACAAGTTTATTGCATGCCCAATAGGTTGAAACTCTCCTCATTTCTTCCACTATATAGCAGCATAAAATAAGCATAACATTAACATGAAATGATTTGCACAGGTTAAGGTGAAAGTCAAGCTGAAAAAGGCTTAACTTAAAACCTTTCAGAAACTGAGACTATTACTGGGATGGAGATGTTTACCAAAGGTGTAGGAAGCTATTCTCAGCTGAGGATAGGGGAGGTTGGGGGGCTGAATATTGTTTCAGAATGCTGTCCAGGGGGGAAGGGTCTAAGCAGATGGCAAAACCTGAATAATTAAGGGTCCTCAGATGCAAATTGGTACATCATATTACCCAAATTTTAAGGAAAATTACTGCAAACTTGTGACCTTTTTTTTACAGAGGGCACAAATAAGGGGTTTTCATCCTTGAATTGTTGGGGTGGTAGTATACTTCTGCCCAACCACATATTTGAAAGTGGGAGGGGACAGTTTAAGCCTCCTCAGCCCTTCAATTGATACACGTATGAGATGTATACCCCGGATTAAAAAATTCAGCTGACATGCTCGGTCTAAGAAGTAATTTACATGTGGTTGATTCTTCATTCCAGTGCCCCCAACAATTGATGGCCCAGACTCGCTGGTGTCTCTGAACGCTACAGAGTTCAGCTCTGTGACGCTTCCCTGTGTGGTGAGGAGTAATCCACCCTCTGAAATCAGATGGACTAAGAATGGAGAACTGCTTCCATTCTCTGGTAGAGGCTTCTATCAGTCATCAAGTGGTTCACTAATCATTCAGCGAGTAGAAGAATCAGACAAGGGATTCTATGCCTGCATAGCCACCAATCAAGCCGGCAATGTCACTAAAAATATAGAGTTAGGAGTCCATGGTGAGTCATGTCTGTAGATATTTTTAGGGAAGTATGAGCTTTTACACAGTCCTCAGGGCTGCTATTGAGGGGAGGGGGGGGGTATAGGAAAGAAGGTACACTGTTGGGGTCAAATGAGGACCCATACAGAACAAAATGGTTTCTCAACATTCAAGGTGGATTTAGACTGGCAGTTTCATTTTGAGTTCAGTGAGGTTGTGTGGATTCTTATCTTCATAGCAGGTGTCGAGTTCGTACTCCTCTTTTGATGCACATACTCTAACACCTGCAAACATTGACAGAGATCATTCAATTTCATTATATTCAAGAGCCCAATTTGATACTACCTCTTGACTGTTGATTGGTTTTAATGTATGAATATTCATAATGCACGACGAAGCGTCAACTGTAACGTTCACATTTACAGTTAGTCAATAGGTCTTCACTGTGTGAGCTTTAAGGGGGAGAAATTCCACACTAAAACCCCATTGAAGTTGGCCGTCTGTAACAGCATGGTAATCAGACTTGCTTTGGTCAATTTTTTGTGGAACATATATAATTTGTGTTTGTTGTAATCATAGATATGAATAGTATGAAGCGGTAAGTTTTTACTAAGTTTCAAAAAGAATTCTTGTGAAAGTTTGTGGATATTGGTATTTTGAGTTCATGTAATATAGGTGCAGGAGTAATACATGTCTGCCAAGCAGGCAATGTGGATTCATACCTTTCTCGTCTCACCAGTATTCAGTGGCTTGATGTTTGTTTTTTTCCTGTTGCCATGGTAGAGTTCAGTGAATTTGTTTCTGTACTTTGTCTAGATTGTTGCCACCTCACCAATCCGAATCTGTACTAAAGGTTGTTTTATTATCACTGGTCTCAGAATCAGCTGTTTAAAGTATAACATCCCAAAATGTATTCATCTTAATTTTTTAGTCATACCTAGAATCCAAGACCCTACCGATGGTGATGATGTTGTTGCTTTTGTTGGAGATACGTTGAATCTGGAGTGTGAAGTATATGGAAACCCCGAGCCAACAATTTCATGGCAGAAAGATGGTTCAAAAGTAAAGTTCCACAAAAGGCGATTCACTAAAGAAGAAGATGGAACATTTAGGATTAGGAATGTAAGGCCAGGTGATCGAGGCACATACACATGTATTGCGAGCAATGACGTTGGGAATGATCGAAGAGTTGTACGTGTAAATGTGTACAGTGAGTATGTTTCCTCTAGTACAAAGGAAAGTTAGGCACCATGTCAAAATGTCAGGCTGCAGCTGCCTCATTCTTGCTTTGTTGTGATACACATCACAATAGTAAGATACTTAAATATTGCTATTGTAATGTGTACAGTAACAAAACATGGCTGCAGCTCCTTCAGCTTGGCTGAAGGAGCTGCAGCTTGGCTATTTTGACTTGGTGCCTTAAATTATGAAGTACTGGAGACTTTAGTCTCCAGAAGAAGAAACTTTTGAGTGGAAAAGGTCCCTAGGTCAATTTTGTCACCAGAGGAATTGTAACCCCATTCAGAGTCACTGCTAATAGGGCCATAGGTACATGATCCAAAAATATTGGAGTCACTCAAGCATAGTTTGAGACTGTAGTCTCCAGAAGAAGAAACTTTTGAGTGGAAAAAGGTCCCTGGGTCAATTTTGTCACCACAGGAGGTGTAACCCTGATCAGAGTCACTATTAATAGGGCTATGGGCACATGACTCCAAAAATATCAGTCACACACAGCAAAGTTTGAACACCCTGCAAGAGTTGTTTGGGCATGAAAATCCCTTTGTACCCTTGTGCCATAATATTTATTTGCTATAGGAATGTTCTTTTATATGTCATTTTTGGATTCTTTGCAGTTGCTCCTAACGTGACTGACCCCTACCAAGCCTTCAATGCATATGTTAACAGAGATGTGACTCTTTACTGTCCAGTCACGGGATTCCCAGATCCTCAGATTGAGTGGTTTGTGAATGATGTACCCATCTCCCCAAATGATCTGAAGTATTCAATAGATGAGAGCACAGGGTCACTGGAAATTTTGTCTACTACGGTAGAGGACACAGCGGTGTATGAGTGTGTCGCCACCAACCCTGCTGGAAGCGCAACTGGAGAATTTGAATTAACTGTAATCGGTGCGTAAAATTATCGAAATTTAGGCTGTAGTTTGCTAAAAGCTTTGTTTTAGACTTAAAATCATGGACCTGTAAAGAATCACTTTTTGCATTTAGGAAGATTATTTTTCATTCTTAATGGAATATTTTTGTGCCAAGAATGAATCATAAAACATACAGCAGGATGTTAAGTATACAAAGATAATATTATGGTGGAGGTTTTTTACAAGAGTGCTCGTTTAACAATAAAATAGATTTAAGATTTTTTAAAGTACCTCTTCTCATAAAATCCATATGTATTCATGACCTTGTATTGAGTTGTATCAGCATGACCTTTTCAATTTGCATCATTCTTGAAGAAATGTCCCTTTTTCTTCTACTAGTGACATTTAGTGTCTGACCATGTGACTCAAGCAGGTTATGTCTTATAGATGTTTCAAATTTCAGTTGTATGCCCTTTATCAGTATACATGCTTTTGGGTATTTAATCATCTTGTGAGCATATTAATCATGCTGAAATGATGTTCAAACTAGGTCTTCTTGTTGCTTACCCCTTTCGTCAGATCCCCCTAGGGTGGAGAATAGCACCGTCCATGTCGTCAGAGTTCATCAGGGGGAAACAGCAGACATGTCATGTGACATCCAAGGTACTCCTCCTCCTGAAATTTCTTGGGAGATGAATAATCAGCCGATACCTGCTAGTTCGTCAGCTCTAGTGCTTCCTGATGACACCCTAAGACTCTCTCGTGCAAAGGAATCTGATGCTGGCTACTACACCTGTACTGCCACCAATATTGGTGGACGTGCCTCAAAATTTTTCCAGCTAGAAGTTTTAGGTACTTATATTTTCAAGTTATTTGTTTATACAAACTTCTTGTTAATTTGCTGTGACCAAGTGGGTGAAGGCTGTGGCATATGAAGCAGTGATGCCTCGCAATTGGGAGGTTTAGAATTCTTCCATATTAATTGCCAGCTATGGTTTGCTAGAAATGTGTGAACTTTTGAAAAGATACAGGACAACAGATCAAGGTCATATGCATAAGCATCCAAAGTATGCATCACCTTTGGGTCTTGGGAGGAATAATCTGGTCAGGTCCTAAGAAAATAGTACCACTTTGTTGTAATGTCTGTATCTTAATGCGAGTGGGAGGCAATTATAGGCACATAACTTGTTCGTCATAAAGGTATTATTTTACTTCATAAATGGTTTCTTATAAATTTCATATCCATTTTTTCCAATTATTAGTGCCGCCAACAATAGAACCAGGTGACGATGAAGTCACCGCCCGTGTTGGTGAAGCCATCCTCCTGGATTGTGACCATGACGGTTACCCCCAGCCAGGTGTGGTGTGGATGAAGGATGAAGTGAAGGTGAACATTTTGAACCGAAATAAGTATGTTGTCCGAGAGGATGGTTCGTTGACCGTCTATGGTCTACAGGAAAGAGACAGTGGAGTATACACCTGCATTGTGGGAAATGAGGCTGGAGCAGATTCAAAGAATGTACGATTGACTGTATGGAGTAAGTTTTAGTTACTTTCCATTGGTCTATTGCCAATCTAATATTTATAATTATGATCTGGGAAGGTTTGGGTGGGGGCAAAGGTAAGGAAATCTCCCCCACCCTGAAAGGCCCTGTCACCTCTTGCCTCCTTTTTCATACCCCAAATGAGATGATAATATGTCAGTATTCAAAACAAGGTAATTAGTTTCAGTGTTAATCTTGCATTTAGTGTAGACGTGCCCCCTTTCTGCTAGTGTCTGACAAGCAATAATGATTATGTATCTTTAATCGAACCGGATAAAACCAGATTTGTTTTCAAATTTAAAAAAAACAGTGTCCTTGATCTTTAATTGTCACATTTCTGCTGTGCATTAGAAGAATAAATATAATGAAGATTTAAAGAAAATGGCGATCTAAGCTTTTTGAATGTAAATGGATTCTGTCATCTTCTCCTGCAGTGGCTCCAACAATATTGGACAGTCAAAATGACTACACCGTTCTCTACCGAAGCTCCATCACTCTGCACTGTGAGGCAGATGGTATCCCACCTCCAAGGACAGAGTGGCTGAAGGACGGTGTACCCCTCTCAGAGGATGATGTTCGATACTTTGCAAGTCCCAGTGGGTTCCTACGAATAGCGTCGACTGTCCGAAGTGACTCTGGTACTTACTCGTGTCTGGTATCTAACCCAGCTGGAAGAACCAGGAAAGATATTGACCTTAATGTCCTTGGTGAGCCAGGCTGTTTGTCATGATTCGTTAATACTATTTTTGAGTGAGGAGTGTACTTATACCACCCTGGAGGGACAACTTTGTGATGAATGTAACCATTCTTTACTGGCCAGATTGCCCCCATCAAAACAAGAAGGGCAATTTGATTAAATAATTTGTTAGAGATAGAGTATAGCCTTATTTATGTTTGCAAACAAGGGACGTCACAGTTGGTTGGCAAAAGAGTTGATAAAGTGTGCTTATAATGTCATCACAATGGAAGAATATTCTAATTCATATAATTTGTCATGCAATTGCCCCAACTTTTACACACGCAAAACCTAACATGCAGGCATATGTCCTTGTGAGTGCTCTATGCCAACTAGTGCCTACAGTGATGTAGCTGTGAATGGCCTAATAGTATTTGATGTGCCAAGGTTTACTGCCTCCCCCCCTTCCCACACAGCTTTGTTCACACATATCCCCCAACTTTCTGTTGACCATAGGAAGGAATCCTCGTGGAATAAGGAGGATATATACCACTGCGTTTAAGATTAACTAAAATGTTTTTGACCCAAAAGATATTGCTTAAAAGACCCCTTGTTTCACTTTTTTCACACAAATTTCTGCCAATGCTCATGACCTATGTATGTAAGATAAATATTAGCAATAACCTTTTTCAGAAGATTTGAAGTCATTGATTGATATCACCCGACTGTTAGCAATAGATCTTTTAGAACAGTCATGGAGAAATATAAGCTTTGTTATTTGCGGAATATAAATTGTTCCCTTCTCCCAGGGGAAAAGCGTAAACCCTACCTCCCATCTCAAGATTTTCTATTTTTCTTTGTTTGTTCTAGTACCACCTGAGTTTACTGATGAAGGGGAGGATACATACAACTTTCACCTGAATGAAGACATCTCGTTACCCTGTGCAGTCGACAGCTATCCACCCCCGGTTATTAGTTGGTATAAAAATGGTGAAAAACTCTCCTTCATAACCCCCAGGGTTGTCATCATGGCCGATTCCCTGGATATTCCCAGGGCTAAAGTATCTGACTCTGGTTTGTATCAATGTGTAGCCACTCACCCTGCAGGAAATATTACCAGGACATTTGATGTAGACGTGATAGGTGAGTAGTCATTAACTTCCACTGAGGCACCATGTCAAATAGTTGCTGCAGCTCCTTCAGCCAGGCTTCAGCAGCTGCAGCCATGCTGTGTTACTGTACACATTACAGTAGCAGTATTTAGGTAATTCTTATATTGTTATGTGTATAACAACAAAGCAAGACTGAGGCAGCTGCAGTTAAGCTGAGGCAGCTGAAGCCTAACATTTTAAACATGGTGCCTAAAAACTTTATGTTGTGGTCTTCAGAGGAGGATTTTAGGGGAGGGGATTTATAGGTCAGGCATCGTGTAAAGGAATGCAAGTTTGAAAATGTCCACAACAATAGCAAATGCTAGGAGTATTTGCTGATAAAGAGGGCAGGCTTTAAAAGTAGTGTTCAAATATTTATCTTCACATCTTTTTGGAATAAGCCTTTTTGTAATCTTGACTAAGCATGTGCACATTGTGAAAAACTCCTGATAGACACACTGAAGGTAGTGTGTTCTGAAAGCCACTCCCATAAGATTTTGGAAATTTATGCTGAAATTTCAGTGACTCATTGTTTCCAGGCTGGGGTTTACTCAGTACTCCCTGGGGCAAAACATGACCATTTAGAATGGTTTTAAAGAAACTTGGAGGTTTAGATGACTTTCATATAGATCAAAAAAATTGTCATAGCTACTTACTTTGTAATGTGCTTTGCAAGTCAGTATTTACCCTCACTAGAATGCACAACCAGTTGGACAGTTAAGTTTGTTGTACTTTCAGGGATGTATGTTGTCCTTTCAGATATGTAGCTCCTTTGGGGAGCAGAGGTCCTTTGTGAATTATGTTTGGTTTCGCCCCTGGGCTCTTCCCCAGAGTGAAGGGGACCCAGAGTGAAGGTTAATTTGGAAAAAGTACTAGTCCTCTGCCTTTCTGCATGGGCGGATGTGTTACCACAGACTTATTTGCCTGAGGAGGGCGCGGGTGTCACTGGGGGCTTGTTTTTTGGTGTTTTCCTTCATGCATAGTGAGTGGATTGTATGATAGTAATCTTTGTAAATAGTCAAAAGTGTAAATAGAGGACATTTTGCCTGGGGTTTGCTGTTGTTTGTTTTATGTTATGTTTGTCTGCTATAAATGCTTCTGGTGTAACCCTTTAGTGTGGTGGCTCTTTGGAAGCAGTACCATATGAGCTCGAGAGAGCATTTTGTGTTTTGTCCTAGTAATTTTGGTTGACAGTGTGGGGAAACTTGTTTATTCCTGACTGTTTTTATGCGTGTATAAAGCACACATGCACAATCTCCGCTTTTTTTGCTAAGATCATGTGTAGTATCTGTTCTTTTCAACCAGTCTAGAATGGGGCCATGACAGCTCCATGATGTAGAGGTGTGAAGGTCAAGAGGTTGGTCATGTTCTGTCTAAGTTATCCTTTGAGGATGCAGCTCCTTTGGGGGAGCAGAACTCCTTCAGGAGTTAACGTTTGCTTCGCACCCTTTGGCTCTTCGCCAAACATACATGCTCTTGTATCATTTCCTTTCATTTATTCTTTTCCTCTAGTTCCTCCAAAGATTGGAAACTCTCCGACTCTGGTGAGTGCCCGTGTGGGTCAGGATGTGGTGTTGCCCTGTGAAGCCATAGGCATTCCCATCCCAACAGTGATGTGGACCAAAGGGGGTGAGAAGTACCCTGGCAATGACGCTAGATTCCAGCAGATGTCACAAGGTTCTCTCACCATACAGAATGTTAATGAAGATGACAGTGGAAAGTACCTATGCATAGCTGCCAGTGATGCAGGGTCAGACTCGAGATTTGTTTCTCTAGAAGTCAATGGTGAGTGCGCATCTACTCCCTGAGAGATAAAAGCTATGAGAAAGATGATGATTTATGGCAACATGCATGAACTTGTTGAATTACTTGAATTGTGTAACCATGTGCAACCTATAACCAATGATTCACAGCATTTACTTAAATGTGGACAGTGAGAAGCAACCTGTTGGAAAGAAATGTACAACAAAACGACTTCCATTTTGGTCAAACATTAGCAAGAATTTCAAAACAAACTTGTACATTTTTCTTCCAAACTTGGCAAAGAGTTACAAATTGTTGTCTATGCCCAGATGCATGCTGTTTTAGCCATCATGACATCTTAAGAAGACTGTGGAAGTCCGGATAAGAACAAGTGTACTTTTGCTGAAATTTTTGTTGAGTTTTGCCTCATAATGCACTCAAAACTTGGTGGATAGTACTTTAATTGTTTTGAATATTAGTCTGTTTATATTGGGAGGCCAGTTTTAGATGAGTGGGGTTTACTGTAATGCCAGACTGGTATCTTTCAATTTTGCTGAGAATAAAAAATTGGCATAAAGGCGTGATCATTCCATTGACCCATCTCTGAAATGTGGTATGAGAAAAAGAATTACTCTCACTTTGTCCTCTGTGCAAATTTTGTAACACTTCTGTGATCTTGTTAACATTTCCTTTTGTCAAGAACACCTCAGTGCATGAATTTATGATGTCACTCACAATGGCAAGAAATTTTACTTGTTCCATAGAATTTGTAAGGTATTGTGAAAAATCACCATTTTTTTTTCTCATTAATTTCAGATCCCCCAAGGATAGTCAACATTCTTCCATCCTCCTTGGCGCAACCTCTCAATTCACAGGTCATGCTACCTTGTGAGGCAGAGGGTAATCCCAGACCAGATATAGAGTGGTACAAGAGTGGTAGGCCCATCGAGCACTTCCAGAATGGTTACACAGTTACAACTGAAGGTTCGCTTATCATATCAAGTCTACAGCCCATTGACAACGGAGAGTACACATGTATTGTGTCCAACCAGTATGGCAATGACTCACAGAGCATATCTGTAGATACACAAGGTAAGATTTGATAAAGAGGAGGTTAGGATTTATTTGATATGCTTCATATATCAGACTTCTGAGTATTTACTCATACTAACACTTTAGCACACTTAGCTGTGCTTGGATTCATACTTGTGCTCACAGATTATGAACATTAGATATTGTGACTCACATTACGTGAAA
>WURT03398671.1:0-27658 GCA_009936505.3 Holothuria glaberrima | reverse complement strand
GTCTTATGGAAAGGAGGAGGGGGGAAGAGGATAGTACCATGGGGATTGTAGTGAGGGTTAAGTCTGACTTAAATGAGTCCATTTGATTATGGTTGGGTGTGAAGTATCTGAATTAAAGCCTAGATGAAGAATTTAATGAAAATTTGTTTGTGGAAAGCTTTTAACCTTAACATTGTTTTGATGATTGCATGAGCGTTGTTAGCTGAATAAGTTCAGGTGTAGGTAGATAGTCAAATGCCACAGGACTGAGGTTAATCTAAGTTGAAAAGAACTTCCTTTTCTTAGTACATTCCACATCTTCGTGTAAATTTAGCTTTTCATCACTTCATCATCAGTGCCCCCATCCATAAGCAGTGGTAGGACAGACATTGTTAGACCAGAAGGAGCAGACGTGATATTACCATGTGAAGCAGATGGGGTCCCTGTACCAGCGGTTACTTGGGAAAAAGATGGCGAGCCATTGAACATCTCTGGATCACAGTTTGAACAACATTTTCTGGGGTCCCTTGGAATATCTTCACTCCAGGCTGCGGATGCTGGCACCTATGTCTGTTCGGCAAGAAATGACGCCGGCGAGGCATCAAGGACCATTTCCTTGAGAGTCAACAGTAAGTCTATTGTTCTAGAGACTATGCATTTGTATTCTATGGTGATGGGGAATATGGGAGGGTTGAGGATCATGGCTCCACTTCTTTACGAAATACATTAAATTGCTCACCCTGCCCCCCCCCTCCAAAAAAAAGAACAAAAACACACACTTTCTCAATTCTTTTCCAATTTTTGAATAATTGATTAGCTAATGGCTGCTCTATTGTAGATTTTAGACCTGTCAGCTGACCAGACTAGCCAATTGGCAAATGTTATTGAGGAGCTCTGAAATGAATTTCTGTGGAAGGGGTTTGTGTCAACCAGGTGTGTTTCCCGATTCCCCTCAGCTGTATTGTATGATACGGCTATGGTAGTAAGTGTACACCAAAATAGGCAATAGGTGTAGTAATGAACTTTTTGGGGGAAGAGACCAATTCATCATGCTATGTCATCTTATTGAAGGACTAAGTAGTATTGGAATAAGGAAATAGGGTAGGAAAGAGACTCTGATGCTACAGTATGTGTACTACCATCTCATCACAGGGGTTTCCATCTCTGCTTTTTTACTCATATCTACACAGCCCCACCATTTGTTGATCCTACAATCCCCAAAATGACCACGTCATCAGTGAATGAGAACGTGGTGTTGCAGTGTCCCATCACAGGCACCCCAACGCCTTACTACCGTTGGAGGAAAAATAACCGCAGTTTGAGGTTAAACCCTCGCAAGTACAGGTTTTTGGAAGGTGGTCTGCAGCTGATGATTATGGATGCCAACCTGATGGATAGTGGAGAATATGAGTGTATCGGAAGAAATCAGGCGGGAGTAAAAAGTGTGGATGTTACTCTGCAAGTGACCGGTGAGTGCTTTCTTTCATATGTACAGTGAGATCAAAGTCCAAGAACATTTGCATATTTATAGGCAATGATTTCTCTCACTACAACCATACATAATGAGCAAATGATGAAAACATATTCAGACATTATCAAATGTTTTGAACATTTGTTGGAAAGATGAAATAATCAGCTAAAAATTTGAACACCATCGCACGTGTTGGATGTTGTTCAACTATGTTGGGAAGCCTGTCTACAGCATAGCAGCAACATTGTGATGAGGACGTCACATAAGTTTCACTTCACCATATCAATAATGCATTAGAAGGAAAACAATGTTTAAGTGCATAGTGTGCACATAAAGCAGTACTGTGAATAGTGATTGCTTTCTTGCCAGCAGTTTAGCGCACCATGGGTTGCTGTGGTTGGCAAGGTAGTGGCACGTTTTCAACCAAGTCAATAGCAGAGTGGCTGACCATAAATTTATTGCACATTATGTGAAACCAGATTGTTCTCAGTAAGCTGGTGAGCTACTGAGGTTATTCAGTTCATAGACAATTCCCTTAGGCAATGGAAGTGCTTAGTGGGAGGTACTTAGGGACTTTTGAGATTCAAAGGCATATGAGAGCATTTCATGGGGGACATTTCTCTGAGCCCTCTAGAGGATTTTGCACAAATTTTAACAGAATCTGCCAAAATTTTGTGTTTTCCGAAAAAGGTTGGTGGGTATTGTACCCTCTTGCCCCCACCTCATATACCTACCATGAGATTGGCAGAGGGTCTGAAAAATAAACATTTTAGGGAGGATATGAACCTGATAAGGTGATAAAATTGGCTTTGCTCTTTGGGAGGTAAATTAAGCCACCCATAGTTACAAACCCTGTGCAGAAATATCTTTACCCTCGGTCCTATGGTTCACCTTTATCTAGCTGCACCAGTTATCAGGGGTACACAGGATTCAGAGGACTACCCCGTACAAGAGTTTGACTCCATCGACCTCCAGTGTTTTATGGAAGAAGCCTACCCTCCTCCCACAATTGAGTGGTACTACCAAGGTCAATTGGTTTCAGAGAATGACCTTAGAATAACCCTCACTAATAATGACCAGGTTCTCAAGATAGAAGGCATACAGGCAGAAGACGCTGGGGAGTACTACTGCCTGGTCAGAAATGCTGTCAGTCAAACCAAGCGTATTTGGAATGTCGATGTGCGTGGTAAGTTATGATTGTTTGTCTAGTTAATTACCATGGAACTAACCAAGTTATGGATAAAGGAAAAAGATCCTTTGCTTGAGCACAATGGAGCAGTGTTTTTGGATTTCTCTGACAATGTAATCGCATTAGTAGGGTGTAAATGGTAAGGTGTGTAAGGTTTGAACTGGTTTAGGCAACATATCAAAATGTCATTCTGTTAGCTGCCTCAGCTAAGCTGCGGCTTAGACCTCGGTCTTGCTTTGTTGTCAATCACATTTCAATAGTAGGATTACTTAAATACTGCTATTGTAATGTGTCAATAAAAAAGCATGGCTGCAGCTTGGCTATTTTGACATGGTGCCTTACTTAAAGATTTCATATTTCTCAAACAGTGACTAACAAAACAACAACTATCTACCCTGTAGACAAATTAGTGACTTATCCTTTGCAAAAAAATGTTTGTTTGCAAGGTGTAAGCTGAAAATTATGGTGATTTTTTGGAGTGGATATAGGAAAAAAGTTAATTATGAGGGCATCCTTTAAGATATGATTTATAGCTCTTTCTCATCATCTCATCAACAAATGTTTTGTATCCCATACTTTTACAGAAGGTAGAAATTGAAAGAGAGATTATATTCCATTGTTTAAGCAGAAGGGTACTTTGGGAGTTAACACTGATGAGGTTTATCTTATAAATGGGCATTCTGGAAATCAAGGAAAAATCTGGAAAATGAGTTTCCCATTTCCCATTCTGGAAAAGTTAAGAAGTTGAGAAAAATGCCTCAGATTAGGGAGAAGTTAATATCAAATTTAACTGGCCCAAAAGAGCAAGTGGTAAGTGGACTGCAACAAGTGGCAGTAAAAGAGTTATGGTGGAGTTAGAGAGTTTCATCAGGGAAAATTCTTGGAAAAAGGAAATTTGTTTTCATGAAATGGTAGGAACACCATAATAGTATAGAATCTTGCGTGACAATATTCCCCATTTGCATGTTGGCAAGTTGGGGGGGGCGGGGAAGTGAGCTGCTTTTACCCTGTATCACCTAAGAAACTTACATGAGCGTTGCCAAGGATTTGCCAGGGAAATAGGTTTTTGCCCTGAATTTGGAGGGAGGGGGAGGCAGAAGGAGAGAGGGGGATGCTGCAGCCTCCTTAGCAGGCCCTAGCTCGTATGCTAATACTATTCCATATGATTACACTACTGCTTACCATTGTTCATATTGCTCGAATCCAACAGTTGGACCAACCATTGACAACAGTGATCCTGAAACAGTGCAGGTCTTCCAGAACCAGTATGTTAGTCTTCCATGTGTTGCCGAGGGCAACCCCAAACCATCCATCAGCTGGAGTAAAGATGGCATTGAGATACAGAGGAGCGACGGAAGATATAGAATGAACTTTGACGGAACCCTTGGAATTGCTATGACAGACAGCTCAGACTCCGGAGAATATGTCTGCACTGCTTCAAACATTGCTGGGGAGGATAGCAAAATATTTACTCTTCAGGTGTTAGGTATGTGTTGTAATAAAGAAAGTCACTTGATACCTCTAAGGGTGAAGGTAGTGACCCCCCGCCCCCCTCATAAGCATATGGGACCTTCTTGCTTTGGGGGAAACATCTTTTTTACCTAATGCACCTGTTTAATGGAACCTTCGACCCCCCACCTCAAGCAAAGTCTCCATTCAACTCTGATACAACGTCAGATCTTTCTATACAAAATAAAATACAGCTGCAATGAATCTGCCACAAACAGTTGCAACTAAAGATTGAATTAATGTGGAATCAACTTCGAAAAATAATCATCGGACAGTCACGACTTGTGCAGCAATCCATCACCAAATTGGTGAATATTTGCCCAACAAAATTTCATAAAAAATGAAAACTGAGTAAATCTTTGCTTGAATTTTTCTTCATTATTGTGAATCAGGGAGCAATCTTTGCCATAAAATTTTCATAAAAAAGTGACTACTTGTTTGAGGTTGGGGTGGGGGGGGGGAGTCAAAAGTTCTATTTGAGAGGTGCATAAATCTCTGGGTCTTTTAGAATGAATTTGCAAGATTATTTCCACAGATTCTGCTAAGATGTTTTGTTGTCCAAAAAGTTGAATTGTACAGACCCTCCTGCCCCTACCTTGTATACCTGTGGTGACCCCAGTTTCAGCCAGCATATATCTACACTAATTCATGTATGGTTCTTTTGGATCATGTTATATTTTGTTTCTCCTGAGTTGCTAAATCCATGAAAGATAATGCTATCATCTTCCTGGAGTATACAATATTTATGTTCTGAAACATGAAAAATAAATACTAAAGAATGAAAAAAGTGAAAATCTGAAAGATTTGGCTGATATTCCAAAATAGCATTGACTGCATATCATCTTTTAAATTATCATCCTTCCATTTCCCTTTTTAAATAGTGATATTCATTAGGTATGTTCACAGAACCTGCTGTTTGGGTCTAAGGACTGGTTTTTCCAGTTGGTTGGCTAAGTGATGAGTTCCATACTTTTGCATCTTAGTCAGTTGGTTGAGTTGCCTGTCCATTTATTACATGACTGTCATACAGAAATCACTTGCAACAGGCTAGCTTGCAGTTGTACAAGATACACATGTAAGGTTTAAGCATATGAAATCTTCTAGCTCACTGAGCTCAGTATGTTTGCAGAAGAGATCAAAATTTTAGTGAGGCGAGGCCTGAGAGAGCTAAAATTGCAACCTGAATCTGATGCCAAAATCAGGGGCAAAGCTAGGATGCAATTTTTAGAGGGGGGGGGGGGCTAGGTATCAAATGGGGGTTTATGGCATTGATCGTGGTCCTTAATTCTCACACATTTTATTAGGATACAGTTTTTTTTGGGGGGGGGGGCTAACAAACATCTGGGGGGGGGTTGGGACAGGCCCTTACATAGCTACATGCCTGGCCAAAATATCCGTCCATGGTTATGCATGCAGCTGTAAACAATGGTAAGACCTTGCGGTACCCAAGCTAAATTTAGAAGCCTTTCAAATGTTAGTTTTGTTGTCATCCCGGAGAGTTATTCAGCATCTACATGTGTACTTTTTCTTCTTCCATCAGATCCTCCCAGGATTGCTCAAGAAGCAGACACAATTTACGTTACGGCTGGTTTTCCAGCATACTTGCATTGCCAGGCTACAGGGTTTCCTACACCTGCAATTACGTGGGAGAAGAATTTGAGGCTGGTCACAAGTAGCGTCAATGCCGTACGGCATTATGACAATGGTACCTTGATGATCAACAGTACACGACTTGTAGACAGCGGTGTTTACATGTGCATCGCAGAAAATGAAGCAGGCATCGCCCATAGAGAAACACAACTTGTGGTTAATGGTGGGTAGAATGCTTGAAGCCAGTTTGAAACCATGTTGGAATGACTCTGTCATCTGTTTCACTGTACTTAGCCAAAGGGGGTTTCAAAGGATGGGGAAGGGGAGACTGTTCTAAGGAGGACAAAGTATTGTTCTGAAGGTTGGGACAAGACATGTTAAAGCAATAGTAATTTTTGTTCATAATATTTAATGGGGTAAAGACTTAATTCTGAAGGAGGCATCTCCCACCCCTTTCCTGGAACATGGGTCTGCAAAGGTCTTTCAATTATATTCATTGCAAACTGGGATGGTAAAGTTTTAAGGTTTGTAAGGCATCTAATACATAGAACCCTACACCCTCCCCCCCCCCTTTATCCATCCTCCATATGTGAGTTCATAAAAACAAATTTGTCACATTTAGCTTTAATTTACAAAACAGCAAACAGTCACTCCAGTGTATGTATAAGTATACTCTCTAAATCATGTGTAGTTCTTTTTCAGCATGTGACAGTGTCTTTGTCATTATATATGCAGGATCCTCTCTTTCTTTTCAAATGCAACATTCGTCTTCTGAAGCAGTATGGAATATAACTTTAAAGGGGCTCATTGAGTTGATATTGAATATTTTGTGATGAGTTGGAACGAAATCATTGCATGGAAATGCTTCTAGTGAGCCTCATTAGACATGAAAAATTTGTAGTTTTTATGGCCTTAAAGGCTTGTAGTTTGCGATGCTTGTCTAAGTCCTTGATAGACCAGCCTTTCTGGAAATTTAACATGTATCTACAACTGAAGCCCTGATCACAATAGTTTTTCTTAAAAGGAGTTGAGAGCCTGTCAGTCCAGTTGGTACAAGCTTCACTCACTGGTTGTATTTGAACAGGGGTATCATATGATTACTACCTTATGGCAAAAAGCATTTGGTCACAAATTTGTAATAAACGAGTTTAATCAGTAATTTCCCTATCCTTGCGGTGTTAGATGTGTGTCAGATGTTTAAAATCTCTTAGTTTGACAATTTACCAACAAGATGTGAGTAAAACTCAGCAAGTGTGACAAAATATCATGAAATTCATGAACCAACTCAATAAGCCTCTTTAAGAGAGTATAGGGCAATTTGGAATAGAGTGCATGTTTCAACTTAATTGTTTGGGAGACTGTAGTATTCTTTTTTAAGTAAATTGTGTCACATATGTTTTCAGAGTAATTCAAATTTACAAAAATGGAGTAGATAACTTTTTTATCGAGGTATTAGTTCAGGGAATAATTTATCCAGTATCGCATCGCAGTTTGCTATACAATCTGGCAAAACTGCTACACAAATGCAAAAATGTGTAGTATTTTTTGTGTTCATAACCATAGCCTTTTTAGTGATAAACACTAAATTAGTAAAAAATCCTGAAAACTGCTATGCAAAATTGAATCACTAAATTATTCCCTGTTAGTTTAATAGATCCATGCAACATACTACCTTACACCATAGACCTTATGCATGACATAACTTGACATCATTTTCGGGCAAAAGAGTGAAGCACATGGGAAGGGGTTGGTGCAATCCTCAACTCTGGTTCTTCATGGGGAGAAGTTCAGGGATTTGAGAAAAAATGAGAGAAATTTGAGAAAAAGATGATTCTTCAGGGAAAATGAGAGGTTAGTCACACCCCTGAATTTTAAAAGCTTTTCACCCCAACCTCCTCCCCACCCCCATCTTTGGAAGAAAAATTTTAAGTGACATCCATTCTCTTTTTCTTCTGACAGAACGTCCATTCATTCCTACTCCTCCATCCACTGAAAGGGAAGCGGTCCAGGGAGAAGATCTGGTACTTCACTGTCAGGTGTTTGGAAGCCCGTTGCCCACAATCAGATGGTTGAAGGATGACCAGCTAGTGGACCCTACCTTGGTGGACATCCTTGAAAATGGGACCATGATTGTACGTGGTGTACAACCATCAGACAGTGGAGAGTACACATGCTTTGCCTCCAACATGGCTGGAAATAGTAGTATTACAATTGAGATTTCTGTCCATGGTAAGTGATGCTCTGCTTGGGATGGGGTAAGAGGGTCAGGTGGGATTGAGGTTTCAAATGGGGTTACCATTGGGGCCTGTTACATCACAGAAAAAGAGCAATTCAGTGCCTGAAGGAATCAATTTGGACAGGTGATTTATCAGAGGTCTACAAAATGGCCCTCCAAAAGTGCAAGCATGATGTTGTCATTGAAAACCCCAAAGTGGCCAGCATTGAAAATTTTTCTAATTCCATCCCTTCACACAGTTCATTTATTGTGAAACAAAAGATGTGAAAGGTCAGATTCAGTCACCCCAATCTGAATTTGTTTAACCTTATACTAATTAATGAATGACTTGTTAATTATGTAATGAAAGATTCATGCAGGAGTATACCTTAGTTAACCTGTGATAGTACGTACATTCTGAAACATCTAGACAGGTACGGAAATGAAACAAATATGTAGCAATTAGAAAATTATATCACAAAGTGAGAAGGGTTTAATAACTGTATTTTATAGATTTCTTTATCAATGTGCAAATTACTCAGTAACAAGGTGTGATTAGCCCCTGCAATAGCCAAAATCACCCTCAAGAAGGACATTGAGAAGTGCAGAAAAATTCCAAAAGTTACAAAAGTCACCGTTCTCCCCATCTTAGTAATTGCCAACAAAAACAGTAAAAATTGCCCCAAAGTTTCCCAAAAAAGTCCTCATGCTTTTTTGGTGGTGGAGACAATTTTCTGAAACATTCCAAAAGAGCCTCTCTAAGTAAACTTAGAATTTGTTCCCTGTTTCATTGGGCCTTATTTTACGCCACAGTTCTTCCTTCTTTCCAGTTCCCCCAAGCATCGTCGATCAAGAAACAACCTTAGAGGTATCCATCTTTATCAATGAAGATGTGACACTATTTTGTGAGGTGGGAGAAGGCACTCCCTCTCCTCGTGTCACTTGGTATAAAGATGGTAGGCGCATCGATAGCAATGGACAAGATATAAGACTTAAGAGACATGGAGAGAGGCTCCACATTAACCAGGCTCAAGTTACTCACAGTGGACGGTACACTTGTTTGGCAGAAAATGTTGCCGGCAGGGCAGAAAAATTTTATGGACTGTTAGTTATGGGTGAGTTGGTCAATATGAAAAGTGCAGCACATAAGGGATGGTGTATATCAAATGAGGAAGTCCAATTTTGTGAATAGCTGAAGGGTCTTATTATGGTGGTGCTTAAAGATTCTATGTAGGCAACATTAGGCACCATGTCAAAATAGCCAAGCTGCAACTCCTTCAGCCAAGCTGCAACAGCTGCAGCCATGCTTTGTTACTGTACACATTACAATAGCATTATTGAAATAATCTTACTATTGTGATGCATTTAACAACAAAGCAAGACTCAGGCAGCTACGGCTTAGCTGAGGCAGCTGCAGCCTGACATTTTGACATGGTGCCTTGGAGGTAGAGGTCATATGTCACCAAACTGAGCATGTAGGCCTAGTGTTTTATGTGGAAACTTTTAAGTAAATTTGCTAATTGCATACACATCTTAAAGTAAAGGCTTGTTTGTACAAGCCTCATCAATTTTGCCTCCATATTTCCCCTTACCTCCCCCTCACCACCCCTTCCCTTGATCCCTGATTACATCTAGCACCTATACAAAATTCCAAAATATGAAGGCCTAGGCTAATCCTTTGTATTGTAGGAAGGTGGTGTCAAAAATATTTCCATTTTGTGTATAAGTCAATTTACTTGTACAAAAACTCTCAAGTGCAAGGGGTGCCTTTCTTGTGAGACCTTCTGTAGCCCTAATTTCTCTTAAGATTTTCTGGGCTGGCTGGCCCCTTAGTAAGTTAATATTAAAGGGGCTCATTGAGTTGGCTCACAAAATTCATGATTTTTTTTCACACCTGTCAAGATTTACTCACATCTTGAAGGTAAATGATCAAACTGTTGAGATTCTGCACATTGGACTCACAACTGAAAAGGCAATGACAGGGTAGTGAATGATTTAAATCATTTATTTCAAATTCGTGACCAGACACTTTTTACCATTACATGGTAATCATTATGCAATCTCTGTCCGTAAAAACAAAAATTTCTCCCATTTATGGTAACTAAAGGAAGTGAAACATGAGAAATGAGGCTAATTAGAAGCATTGTCATGCAATAATTTCCTTCAAACCAATCACAAAAATAATCCATATCAACTCAGTAAGCCCCTTTAAGTAGACCCCTGACAATATATAGATTAAGAATATTTTTGAGGAACTATGATAGTCTGGTGTTTAATGAAATGAAAGCATTGTGAGTATTTAGTAACATTCATTTTGCTATGCCCTAACTGACTTCCTTGTTGTGGAATGGGATGGGGATTGCTGAACCAGAGGGTGAGGGGCTGAATAGGGCAGAGTTGGTGTTGGTTCATAGTGGGAGGAGGTAGAACATGCTGAAGATGTATGCAACATAAAGTTTGGTACTTTGTATACTCTATGACTTACAATCAGCTCTTTTATAATTATCCTTATTTTTGCAGTTCCACCATCATTTGAAAACACTATTGGCATTGGCAGCAATACCCAAGTTGAGTCACCACTACATACCTATCTGAATCCTCGTCAGTATAGTCCATTAGGCCTCCACTGTGATGCCAGTGGTATCCCACCTCCTGTCATTACTTGGATGAAGGACGGCAAGGCATTGTTGCCTCAGAACCTTCCCAATGTCACCCTTGATGGTCAGTGGTTGTACGTGAGCAGTCTTGATGAAGACCATTCTGGTCTGTACACATGTGTGGCTTCCAGTCTTGCAGGAAATGCTTCAAAACACTTCACTGTTGATGTTCTAAGTAAGTTACTAATTTGCATTTTCTTTGAAGGGGCATTTTGAGTTGGTTCACAAAATTCATGATTTTTTCACACCCGTTGAGATTTACTCACATCTTGATGGTAAATGGTCAATCTACAGGGTTCCCAGCTTGTCTGGAAATCAGGGAAATCCTGGAAAATGAGTTTTACATTTTCCAGACAGGAAAAATTCAGAGAATTAGAGAAAAACTGCAAATATCAGGAAAAACTCAGGGAATTTGAACATTGACTAAAAAGATGATCTTTCTGAGATTTTGACGTGTGCATTTATTAGGACCTAATGTCAGTATTTTAAATTTGTGTCAATTAGTCCAGTTTCTGCTTCTGGACATACATTTACATGTTTCCTTACTGTTTGGCTATGGTGGCTTTTTAGTATCTGACGTTATACAGTAGGAATGATTGCTGTATATATGCATGTATCATAGACTACAGTACACAGTAGGCCTATTACTGTCATAGGTCTCTGAATTTGACTGTGTTTTCCAAAAACTAAAAAGCCAAAAGGTAGTCGAGCGCCCCTTGACTCCAGAGCTGTCATGAGCAGCACACCATGCTCATGTGTCCACACCATGTTCTGAGCATTTCATGTGACCGAAATATTTCCAGGAATTTCTGGATTAATTCAGGGAAAAATCAGGGAAAACCCAGGGAAATTTGTTTTCATGAAATGCTGGGAACCCTGATGTAAGAGATGCTGCATATCTACCACACATCTAAAATGGCAATGATAAGGAACTAATGATTAAAATCATTTATTTCAAATTTGTGCCCAGACACTTTTTACCGTTAGGTATTAATCATACACAACCCGTCCACAAAAACTACAATTTCACACATTTTTGGTAACTGTAGGAAGTGATACATGAGCAATGAGGCTAATAAGAAACATTCTCATGCAATGATATCCTTCAAACTCGTCACAAAAGTAATCGATATCAACTCAATTAGCCCTTGTAAGCATGGCCATATTTTTGAGAATGGGTATGGAGACTGAAGTGGTCAGGATATTTAAGATAACTAACAAGATTTCAACAATTTTGAAAGTATGACTCAGAATTGCCATGTTGCAAATCTATCAGGAAACTGTTTCTTCTGTATTTTGTACTGTACTTAGTGTGAGTACAATGTTGTGAGCACTAGTGGACATTTCTCTGGCTATGAATGTGAGTACCATTCTTGTAGCATTCGTGTAATGTCATGAGCACAAGTACAGTTGTGAGAGTAAGTACAATGCTTGTAGTGTGACTGTGTGAGTACACTGTCATGAATATAGGTACAAGTGTAGTGAGATCTAATTGTAAGTATGAGGACCATACTTGTATTATGAGATAAGTGTCCAGAGTTTGAGTACTGGTGCAGCGTCCCTGGTTGTGAGTACAAGTAGCATACTTGTATTGTAAGTACAGTGTCATGAGTATAAGTACAAGTGCAGTGTCTCTAGTTGTGAGTATGAGTAACACACTTACAGTTTGAGTACAATATCATAAGTAGAAGTAGTGTGAGTACAGTGCCATGCATTTTCCTACTGACTTTTTCTAGTCTGATTCACCCGCACTGATTCTGAAATTTTATTTGATCATTCGATTTGTCTTTTGCAGTGCCTCCAGATGTCGTTGATTCTGATATCATCAAGAATGTGACGACCAACATGAATGACCCAGTGGATTTGGTTTGTGAGACAGACCCTGACATCCCAGGTACCATTTCCTGGTACCACAACGGGCGTAAATTGGACAAATACGACATGGGCAAGGTGATTTTAAAGTCAGGCACCACATTAAGAATTCAGAACCCCCAGGTCGAGGATGGTGGGGAATACTACTGTGAAGTTACCAATGATGCTGGCTCTTCCTCCAAATTTTTCACTCTCGAAGTTCATAGTAAGTACTGATTCAGAGTGTACAATGGACAGCTGTTGTAGGTGTGTAACACAGTGATTGCAGCTTTAATCCCTGCCTATGTCATTGTGTCCTCTGCTTGCAAAGATACATTGTCTTGATTTAATCCCTTCTCCCAGGTGTTACATTGTAATTACAAAGATAACTTGTTGTTCAGACTTATATGGGTGTTGCTGGTGAGATATCAGATGAAAAGGGTGGTATTGTACTTTACAATAGATATTATGCCAGCTGCACTTATCTGGAGTGATTGACCACAAGGCTTGGTTTTTTTTATTCATCAGGGATAATATTTGCTGGGCCTTTGATTAGAATTATGGTGACACTGTTTATTTAAAATGCAAAACAGTATCTATGTAAACTTCCTGTTTAGAAACTTGAAAATCAAAAGCTGGGGAACATTTTACATATTTTCATTGAAGTGGTGTGTACGCCTATGCAACGCTGTATGAAAAAGTTGATAACTGTCATCTCTCATGCCAGTTTGATTGTCAATAAAAAAAAAATTGCCTGCCTGAAATGAAGCCAAGTAAATTTCACATATCACTTATATTTTTGTGTCGCAAGAAGAAATCTTCCTAACAAGAAAGGCTGCCAGATTGAGCTTTGATACATTAAAGATTTTATGATGTAGTAGGGACTGATCTACTTGTCAGAACCAGTTCTCCATGTTAAAACAGTCCTGGCACTGTTTCAAACTGGAACTATTTTTTACGCCATCTCTCTTCAGAAACTAGTTAAATGTACAGCCTGTGAGTGGGACACTATTGGCAGTTAGACTGCAGTTTGTCACAATGTCCTCATAATATACATTGCTGTTGGAGGAGGAGTGTGTCTTGTTTTTGTCACACTGTCCCTAGCTTCCTACTCTTGTCACAGTATTCCTTTGGTGCTTCTGTGGTATTGTCCTCTAATACTCTTTTATGTTTATATGAAAAACCGGTGGATGTATTTGCAAGTTACTTGTATTCCTGTTTGTATCAGTTGTGTAACTTCTCTCGCTTGGGCGGGAAATTGGGAAGCTGATGCAAGATTTAAAAGAGGTGCAGGGGTTGTGTTATAATGTTGTACTCATAATGTCTTTCTGTAAAATTACGAATGAAAGATAAAGTGTTTTTTAATTTATTTATTTATTCCTTTTTTTTTTGTTTCTCATTTAATTAAACATGAAGGGCTTTCATCTAGCTGGTGAGGATATTATTCTTGGTCTCCATTGCGAGTCTAAGCCCTAGTTACTTTAGAGCAACCAAATGAAAAAGTCTCCTTTGAGTACTTGTTTCGTTGTCAGAGTCTCCCATAAAAGTTGCTGAAGGGGAAATCTTACAGGAGTTAGCTCAACTTGCTTGCTACAGGGGAACACATCAGTTGCATTCAACAGCAGCAGCCAACATATTATCTTATGATAATTGTCTCTTTACTATATCTCTGTTTCTTTTTATAGTCCCAGGTCATACTACAGATGGTAGCACAGATCTGGTTGTGGTGGTCGGGGGTTTGGTTACCCTGGAGTGCCAGGGTTATGGATACCCCCCTCCAATCATCTCATGGACCAAGGATGGGAATGAAATTACGAACTCAAGCATCAGGTAATGTTAGTCCCTTTGCAAGGAGTATTGAAAAAGGCAGACTTCTTAACCCTTATTATGCTATTGGCGACAATTGTCCCCGTGAGGGCGCTTCACAATTAAAACATTTAGTACACTATATTTAAAACAAAAGAATGCCTTCCACTCTTGTTTTTGGCTTCAACTCTAGAAAATGGTGACAATGGACTAGAATAGGTCATTTCTGGTAAGGAGAAGTTCTTTAGATGCACCTGCAGAGCTTAAATGCTTCAAAAATGAAGCCCGCCCTCTAAATAATTCAGCATGATGAAGGTTAACATAAAAGCATCAGGTAATGTTGGCACTTTGTGAGGAGTATTGTAAGAGGCAGATATGTTAACTTCTAAGCATCAGGCAATCAATGTTGGTCCCTTTGCAAGGAGTATTGTAAGTGGAAGACATGTTAGCTTAAAAGGGAATGAATTCTCAGTTATGACAAATTTGGAATAAGGTTTTGTAAAATTTACCGCACCCTATCAATGATCTTAAAAGGGCTACAAAATCACCCCCAAATATTTAGGAATATGATAATACCTCTTAATACAATTGGGGACTGTGCTTTGATTGACATTAAAGGAATTTGCCAGAGATAAAATTAATGAGTTAAAAAACAGAGAAAATTTTTCTTTTAGGTGAAAGCCGCATCTCGATAGCTTGTAGCGTTTGGAAGATACTAATTTTCAAAGAAATGCAATTTTTTCATGATGAAGTGTATTATGGGAAATCTGTAATGTCATCACGGCACATTAATTTGACATGGAATTGAATTTCGTTATGATATTGACACCACTGTAGGGGATATGTAGCAACTTTGTTTGTTATGTCCCTACATATGGTGTAGATTTGTGCTAAATCTGCATGGAAACATATTCAAACATTCCAACAGTGTCAAATTTCAAGGACAAACAGGACTTTCAATTATAAAGAAAAACAAAAGGAATGTGAGGCAATGTGCCCACTTTACATAACATTCTGTGACCTTGATGAGGACTGGAGGTATTTTTTCACAAAAAAGTGTTCTTTAATATAAGATATCTTGAGTTAGGAAAAGAGTATTGCTACGGGGTTTGAAGGGTATGAACTGGAATTTTTGTCTCTTTCACGCAAGACCCTTGTGAAAAGCCACTGAAAAATGCCTTTAATTCAGATGGTAGCATCACATGGGTTGGTCAGTGACAACTGACTGGTACAGTCAGTTGTGTTACCAGTTAAGCTCACAAACAGTTTTGTGTTGACATGGTCTTGAGCAGTTTAAACTCAGTGCAGGCTACTGGGTTTGAGCAATTCACTGGACAGATGTATTTGTTTGAATTGGAGGGGGATGAAAGTTTGTACTGTCAGTTATCCAAGGACTGTCTATGTGACAAAGAAGTCTTGTTTCAAAGTCTTTCCACCTTTGGTTATGCTGCAGTAGTTCATACATCTAGACAATCTTTGTATGTGTACATGAAGACATTCAACATTTGTAGAGGAATAAGTTTGCTCCATAGTTTTCTCAAATAGCAAAAAATTTTGCCTGAATTTTGCCCCCAAAATGGACATTTTGTAAACTGAAATTGGGAGGGGGAGGGTTGTTAAAGGAAGGGGTTATGGTGTTGCTTATTATTGAATTTCACCTTGTGATCTAGTTTTGTTAACTCTTCATATGTCTATCCTTCAGATACACACTGCATTCTGATGGCACCTTGGTGATACCTGAAATAAGCACAACTGACGCTGGTTTGTATGAATGCACAGTCTCAAACATTGCAGGAGAACAATCTCGAAGTGTGACTTTGCAAGTTCAAGGTGATTGTTAGCTTGGGGACTTCCCTGACTTTACTTCAGAAATGAACTCCTTGTGGGTAGTCCAGTCGTGCCTCTTTTTTTTTGAATTGCAAACACCTGAGAATTTCAATACTGTCAAAATTATGCTTAAAAGCATACTTTTGAGTTTCCATTCGTGTTAGTTTGCATTTTTTAAGGAAGTATTTGAACAGACTTGGCTCGTTTGACCTTTTCTTTATTAACTCACAAGTTTTAAGGCCACTACAAAATACAAATCTTTGACATTGGGGGTTCAGCACTTAAAACGCTGAGAAAGCAGCAGGTTAGGTCTACTCACTGTGAGGTTGGTAATTGACCGTTTATAGCTGTGGAGATGTATGTTCCTTTGCCAGTTGTGATGTCATTGGAAGAGTTGTGACAAAATTCAGTGTTGCGACTGATAGCGCGGTGGGTACCCCACTCCAAAACTATTATTCCGTCCAGTCTAGTGAGTGTTAAGTGTGTTATTGTATAATTAATAAAGTATAGGATGAGGTTTGTGCTAATTGCACTAAAGAATGATGTGGTTGTGAATAATTGCTGTCACCATGATCCAGACATCTGGTCAGAATTAAAATTTTAATTTGGACAGCAAAGGGATTAGTATATGTTCTTATTAGTGGGGACTAACATATATTCTGCTTAGTAGACAAAATGCTGGTTTTAAACTTACTAATTCTAGAGTTGTGACAATGCAGTTTAGATCAGCTGTTCAGAAACCAGGAACAGGAGTCCCAAATATGGCTTTGAAAAGCCTTGGCAGGCTTTGAAAAGCCTTGACACAAAGAACAGAAACTAATTTAAACTTTCCATCTGTCCCACTTCAAAGTGAGGCTATTTTTCCAGAAAACCATTCATACTGCAGTCTTGATTTGTTTCAGAGCCACCAAGAATCCTCACCAACATTGACAGGGCGACTGCCATCATTAACTCATCAGCAGAAATACCTTGCGTTGCGGAAGGTACGCCTCAACCAGTCATCACATGGCGCAAGGACAGGCAAAGGATAGATGTCACAGATGGCTATGCCATTTTAGAGAGCGGCACTCTTCGTATTGAGAGAGTGGAGTTGGAAGATACAGGACTATTTTCCTGCATTGCACAAAGTGAAGCTGGTTCAGACATCATGAAACTCATTTTTGAAGTTCAAGGTATGTTTTGTCTCTCATGTATACAGGCCCATAGTCAAGGGGGGAGGCAAGGGGGGCAAATCCTCTTTGAAAATTTTTTTGCCCCCATTGAAAGTTTTCAAGTTGTTATTGACTTAATACATTTTTACACATTTGCCCCCCCTCCCCCGAAAAATTTGTTGCCCCTGAAAGCCATTTTGCCCCCTTCAGTACTTTTTCAGTCAGTGGGCCTGCATGTATAGATGCCTTTATGGGTCTTTGTGAACCAGCATTAATGCCAAATAAATTATACTGGCCTCTCAAAGTAGTAAGCAGTTCAATCACCCCCACCTCCACCCCACCTCCACCCCAGCCCCACCTTCCTTCCCATATATATAGCTCTGGGATTTTTTGACTGATACTTGCAGACACACAGTGAAAGAACACCAACCTGTGTTATGTCTCAGCTATCTTTCCTTCATGTTTTGTATTGTATTTTGAAATATAATTTTGAAGTAATTTGAAATGACTTGAACCTATTCTCACCAAATTGCATGCTTTTTTTTCTGTTTCTCCTAGTTCCTCCTGAAGTCATCCCCTTGCAGATGTCATACTCTGTCTCTGAGTATTCTCCTGTCACCATGAATTGCTTCTCCACTGGTATACCAGAACCAAAGATAAAGTGGTTTTTTGAAGGAGTTCAACTCTCCACCTCCTCCTTCCAGTACAACATTCTCTCGAGCGGCTCCTTAGAAATACCCTACGTTAGACGAGAGGATGCCGGTGGTTACTACTGTATAGCATACAACCCAGCTGGCGAAGACAGAGGACTGCGTTTCTTGGATGTAGAAGGTTTGTTTTCTTAGGAAATTTGTTCGTTGGTGGCGGGGGGGGGGTGGTTTAGTTGAGAGAGTGTTTCATTATACCACATTGCGGGAGGGCTAATTATGCCACAAGTAGATCACATAGCAGGTGTTGTGTTACGACTGTATGGGTGATATTATTACAGGCAATGTTTGAAATACGTTATTATAGTTGGCTGAGAGCTTATTTATGATTTTAGTATTAGTGTAGTGAAAGGGGCTTATGGAGAACTGGGAGGAGGGAGGGGGACATTTGCCCTTGGAGAAATGTGTAGGCACAGCCAGATTGTTTTACTATAAGTTTTGGTTTTGATGATTAGAGAAACCCATTCATTTATGATGGCATGTGCTCATACTTGTGTTTCTGTGTGTGTGGGCATGTTAGTGACACATGTGAACAAGACATCTTGCATTTTAGGATTCAGATTCAGTTTTTACAAAAAATCTAGGTAAATAAAACCTTCTTTTCCATTCAGGTTTGGGCTTGCTTCATATTGTTGAATTGTAGGAATTTCAAGGGGAAGTGGTGGGAGACATCAGAAAGGTTTCCCCAGGGAAGAGTAATTCATCGCCCCAGTGATTAAGAAGTTGTGTTTATGGCAAAAAAGTTCATGTCATTGTCCATAAATTACAACCAACAGTGCCACCAGTCATTGAACCAGTTCCCAGTCCTGTCAGTGTGAATGAGACACAGGACCTTACACTCCATTGTGAAGCTACTGGAATACCACTCCCAACTGTGACATGGATGAAAAATGGTCAGACACTCCCTGGGGAGCAGAGGACATCGTTTGGCGTGGATGGCTCTCTCACAATCACAGACGTTCAGGTTTGTTTGTAACTTTTCAAAAGTTATGTCTCAAACTGAAGGAGAAAGTTTAAGGTGGAGAAGGCAGATGTGGTAAAATTGGTACCAGTTCTTGGATGTGAGTTAGTTTGATTGGGTTTAATGACACACCAACAAGAATGTGTTATATAGTATCAGCAGGAACAAAGGGATATGAGGGGGAAGGGGAGGGTTTGGGAGGGGTAGGGGTTGAGGTTTGGGGTAGGGATTGATTGTGTAATGCGAGGGTAACAAAACGGTTTGTGGAGTTGTGGACATGAAAATGTAACATGTGACTTTATGAAGTCAAAATATTTGGAAACATGAAAAAAGGACAGCTTTCCCATCATAATCTGTCAGATATTGACAAGTCCACCTTTTTTGTTTTCTGCCCATCTTTAATAGAAACACTCAAAGTGACAAACAGTTGTATGCAATAAAATATCTATTATTAGCTCTAGTGAGCCATAGGGTACATTATCCATTCCTTGTGTATGTTCTGTGATCGATCCTATGTATTGGCTCATTTTGTTGATGTTTCTCTTTCTGTAGTCAAGTGATGCCGGAACATACATGTGTGTAGCCAACAGTGAAGCAGGACGAGATAGCATACAGATTGAACTGATAGTGAATGGTAATGACCTTTTAACTTTTTACACTGCAATTTTTTGAGAGAAATGCATTAAATCCAATTTTTCTGAACTCAGTTTATTGGAATCCCCTTCTGTCTCAAGTGGCCATGTGATATTATCAAACTAGTATGCAACTCAAGCCAAGTCAGTATTCACCAAGCTCCAAAGTGCATTAAGAAGGGTAAAATCTCAACACATCCTTAGCAGAAATGCATTAATTTTTCTACTCTTGAAGTGTCTCAGAAAGATGTCACCCTGTCTAAAACACAGTGTTGAAATGACTCCAGTCAAAGATGTGACTGGAGTGTTACAACTGGTGATGTCCTCCTTGAATGAAACAAAATATGGTGACCCAAAATGTACAAAATCAGACTCTCAAGATGACTCCATTTAAGAAATCAGTTGACTGAGAATGACTCCAGCAATATACATTGGCACTGGAACTTTTTCAGTGAATTGAAATGATTTGACTCCAGCTTAGAGGAGACTCATAATAACTCGACTTGATATGACTCATAAGTCTGTACCCTGTGATTCGAGGTGACTTGAGACTTGACATCAAGTGATTGGCTCACAATACTGCTAAAACAGCATTCTTCTAGGAAGAAAAAAAGGACACTCTTCAATGCTTTGTCAAACATGGAGAAAACTCTTTCAGGCTTGTTTTGAAATTCTTGCTTGGGGGCATTAGTAGGTTTAGGCTCTTTTTCTCATATTTAATACAGGTGAGAAAGCATAAGACGTACCTCTTATAAAAGATCTCCTTATACTAGTATACTTTCAGCCTGTCCTCCAATTCAAAATGCAACACCTGTCTGAATCATATCCCAGACAATGCTGCTGTGGCTTGCACTGAGTTTAAATTGCTCAAGGCTATATCCCCACACTTCTGTTTGTGAGCAATTCTGGACACAACTGACCGCACAAGTCATCATTTGCCATCCAAAGGGAAGCTATTGTTTGAGGTAATGTCAATCAAAGTGCAGTCACCAATCGTATGAAGAGATATGATCATATTTCTAAATATGCATGTGGCAAGATTGCAGTGCCTTTCAATTGTCCCACCATATGGAGTGTTTTTCTTCATTATTGCATGCTACTCATGACATAAACATTCTGTTTACTATTTTGTGTCTTTCATGCATTCTTTAGTTCCACCTACAATCACCTTCTCTCCCATTGATAAGGACATTTCCAGCGGGGATCGTCTTGAAATGACCTGTGAGGCCATTGGCTTTCCTTTGCCAGTCTTCAGGTGGTTCCTTAACAGGACTGAGATACACAGTAAGTAAATTGATGTAAGGGCAGACAATGCCTTCAATATCAACGTGAAGGGACAAGCATTCCTGTCCTGTTGATGCTGACCTTCATCAAATAATTCACTCACTGGAAATAATCTTTAGCTCTGGAGTTGTCTCGGTAAACGTAAAAAACAAATATCCAGAATTGCTGGTTAAACTATAAAGGTGCTATAATCAGGAGTCCAGGTAAAAAGTGTTCTTTCACACCTGTCATCAAAGGTGAAAGAGTTCAGGATATTTTCTGATGTCAGGAAATTGGAAGTCTTGAGCAAAACACTCAGGAAACCCATTTTGTTAGACAAAATATTTCACAGTGGATGGAATGGCCAAGGGTCGGTGAATTTGTAGCTCTTTTTGGAATCTTTTTACAAAAAAATGTAAATTTCTACTGCATGAACACACATGAAAAACAGCAAAAGATATCTCATTTTGCACCTTGGCCTTCTCCTAATGTGAAAAGTTTTATCAAAGGGGAACCCTCCCTTAAGACCCCTCCTCCAGGGCGACAATCCTGTATAACACAGTTTCAGGAAATAGACCTCTGCTTTGCTTACATCTCTGTGTATATAAATCCATTCTGATGGGAGGGGGGTCCCTGCATCTTTTGTAAACCCAAATGTGTCAGGGACTTAGATTTTAGAACACTTATGGTTAAGACCCATGCTTAAAAGTAAAACAGTGCTTGGTATGATATACCATCCACACAGGTATATATAATTTTCTTCTTTTCGTTTTATTACCTTAACAACTTCTGTGATTGAGTGCTGTAACATGATACTTTCTTGAATCTCAGCTTTACATTACTGACGGTAGATTGTATTGCAGATTAATTGACAACATTGCCAGGGATATCAGAAAATTTAGAAACCCAAACAATTTTTTGTATTTTAAGGCCCATCTAATTGATCAAAGATCATGTTAAAACAGCTCTATTTTACTCATTTGCCAAGGTCCCACAACGATAAATGGGAGGAGCACCCTGGTTCGTGAGAACGTGATGAAGGAAGATGGTGGTACCTATATGTGTCGGGCAGAAAATGTTGCAGGATTTACCTTCAGGGTATTTGGAGTGAATGTAAAAGGTATCAATGACTGTTTTTTTCTCGTTATTTAGTTCTGATCAATGATTACCAATGTGTGGCTATGATGTCACCTGTGTTTGCTTCAAGTTTTACATCAGTTGGAAAATGTAATAACATCACTTAATATCTTGAGGAGTGTAGGCAGGGGCATGTAGGCATGGGGGTTCCCAGCCCCCATGAGTCTCTCCCCTCAGAATCACTGTTGGAAAATTCAAGAATGAAAAAATATATAAGATTCCTTTTTTGAAGTGCTCTGTACCAATGAAACAGTGCCCTCCTCCCCCCCCCCCACATCAGAAGAATTTTCTGACTACACCACTGATTGTAAGCTCCCCTACTCAGGGAATGAATACAGATTTCATCTAGATGCTGGTACCATAGTTTCCCTTTAGTCATGGGAAAACAGTTTTTGCTGTTTTTTGAAAAAAGTATTTGAAGAGTATTTGAAGCTTAGTCAATACTTATTTGTTCTCCAGCACCCCCACATATAATAGAACATCCCAGGTCAGTAGAAACTCCAAATGGGACCTTCATTGAAATGCGGTGCAACATTGAAGGAGATCCCCAACCAGATGTTTTATGGTACAGGGATGAAGAAACGGTGACGTCAAACCATAGGACATTTTTAGCCTCAAACGGATCTCTCATTATATTTCCTACCATGGTAAGTCTTAAGAATCTTTCTTGTTTGTTTTTTTTAGTTCACATTTTAATGGATTGATTGATTCAAATTTTGGATCATGTTGCACTCTGTCATTCCCAGTAAAGGGTATGGGAGGGTTTCAGGTAGTTTTACTGGGTGTCAAATGTTATTAGTGGGGGAAGGATACAGCAAGGGTTGAAGTGGTACAAAAAATGGTTGTTACCAATGTATCCCTAAAAAACAGAATGCATGTATTGAAACCCTTTCAGTTGAGGGGTTTCTGCTCAAAAGTAATGTTAGATGGGTTTTAAAAACTGCAAAGGGATTCCACTCTCAGCTGTCCTCAGAATCAGGAAGGTCATGAAATTCCTCATGAAGGAAATAAAAAACCAGCGCCACATCCTCTACACCAACACCCACCCCCAGAAATGAATAAAAATAAATAAAATAAGATAAAAAATATAATTATAAATAAAAGAAAGAAAGAGAATGCAATAAAGGCTAGAAGCCCCTTTTGTAACAAATCAATAATTGGGTTTCCAATAGATGCCTATTCTACTTTCAAGACTGCCAGTTAACTTCCTTATCCAGAGGACGAGAGTAAGTTCTCAGAATAAGCTTCTCCCTGTCCCTATAAGTGGGCTAGTATTTCTAGTATTTCTTGACATGTTCTTGACATCAAATACCACAATTTCCTTGTGGCAACTTGAGAAAACATGAAGAAATCAATAGGAGTCAATTTTTAAAGCCATAAGTGGGATTAAATTAATATCTTTTCAAAAATGATTTAACATCTTTTCAATATTAGTTTGTCTGATGGTGTAATTTTTTTTATTCTTTTCTTTTAATTCTATAGCCTGAAGACTCAGGGGAGTACAAGTGTAGAGCATATAACAAGTATGGAATTATAGACAGCAACAAAGCCGCACTCAGGATTGAATGTAAGTCACACAATGGGGCTCTTGCAACTTAGGCCAAGTTTAGCCTTACTGGAAATAATTTTGCATGTCTACCTCATTTTGGTTTTCAAGGTATTCAGAACCTCTGCAGTTACAAATGGGATAATTGCATGGTGCATTTGTCTGGGGGAAATTGTCAGAGTGAAAATCTTTGGAGGCTGGGGTGGGGGAATTTCTTCATTTGTGGGTGAAACAATTTAGAGTTTTGCATTTTAGCTTGGAAAACTTTCATAATTCATTCTCACCTTTACAGCTCCACCATCATTCTTGGTGGTTCCATTTAACACCACTGTTGACAAAGAAGAGAAGGTGCTCCTTGACTGCATGGCGTACGGTGATCCAAATCCAACAGTGACATGGCGAAAAGACAACTTCTTTGTGACGCCAACTTCGGGCATCACCATCCTGTCCAATAACTCCCTTCTCATTTTGGCAGCACGTCCTAGAGATGCTGGTGCCTACACGTGTGGAGCCTACAACACCAATGGTGCTGTGTCAGTGGTGGCTTATGTAACTGTCAGAGGTTAGTCAGACCAAAATGGCAAAAAAGTATTCATTGATCAATTAGTGGAAATCAATGGAAAGGGTCAATGTTCAAATTCTAAGAGGACTGTGTAACTCTGTGTGTGTGCCTGGACAGTGAGTACTTTTATTCTGGATTTCTTTTTTTTTTTATACAAAAGGTCATCGATTTTTCATAATTTGGTGATGAAAACTTTCACTTTGAATGCCTGGAAAAGTCATGCAGTTTGTTAAAAAAAGAGACAAAATTCATGAAAAAGTCATGAAAATTTGTAGACATTTGTGTACAAAAGGTTTTGTCTTTAAAATGTATGTCAAGCCTGTACTTTTATCCCATGCTTTTACAGCCAGGTGAATTCATTTATACTTGGATTGTCATAATTTGGTCATGAAAAGGTTATCAATTTTTTTTTATAGATTGTGGTACAGGAACCCTGTTACTATCTGTCTCATTTTTCTTTGATTAATAGTTGATGGTGGTTGGTCTGACTGGACTGACTGGGCTCCCTGCAGCCAGACTTGTGGGGATGGCATGCAGAGCAGGATCAGAGTATGTAACAACCCAGAGCCTGCCAATGGAGGCAGACAGTGTTCAGGACCTGCAATAGACAGCCAAGCCTGTGAGGAAGCCCGTTGTCCTAGTAAGGATGATTCATTATGTTGTTAAAGGCTGGGTGCTGGCCAGTCCCCCTCCCCCCTCCAAAAAGAGAGATACCCTGGCAGCTTGTCTATTGAAAGAACTCTAGATCAGTGACTCTTAGTCAAGGAAATAATTCATCATAAAATAGTGTTGATTACCGTACGAGGAGTGAAAGTCAAAGTAAAAAAGAAGTATTTATTAAGCAGGATCTGTTGCATTGTGTTGCATGTGACTTAGATACAATATGAAACTTATGTAGAGGATGTGAATGGATGTAAATGCTGGAGACTTAAGTACACCCTCCTGACTTATAGTTATAGAACCTGTTAAAATCCAACACCAATTACCTGGAATTTTCGACGAAAGTAAAATATCATGTTCTATTCTGAGACAGGAAATGTTTCTTTATTTTGTCATAACAGTCAATGGCAGATACACTGATTGGAGTGTGTGGAGCCAATGTTCAGTGACTTGTGGAACAGGTGCAAAGACAAGAGAAAGGGACTGCAGTAATCCTCCGCCTCAATTTGGGGGTAGACATTGCAGAGGACCCAGTACTGAATATGTTACTTGCACTCTACCAGCTTGTCCAGGTAAGTAATATTTAAGGGTCATATGTTTCATTTAAAATGTCACTGAAAGTGTGATGGCATAGAAACATATCTTGTGGAGATGTAGCAAGTTATTGTTGCAGAGTAGACCTAGCATTTCGAAGGAGTCTGTCGGGTTACGAATGGTGTCGTACTAGTGAAAACTTTTTAAATAGGTTCCAACAGGATTTTTTCAGTGCTGGCTGCAACATAAAATATACCTTATGCAAATATAATATAACCAGCAGAAACAATCCTAAAAGACTGATCCATTGCATGACGAAGTTTATCAAAGGGGCACTTAATACAGAAACTAAAGTGACGTGTAAAACAGAGTGAACCTATCTGTTGTTGAAGATAATATTATAATACTATTTAATATTATTTTGGCTGCAGTGGATGGACAGTGGGGCAAGTGGTCTCCATGGCAACCATGTTCCAAGTCATGTGGAGAAGGCATTCGACAGCGATTCCGGCGTTGTGACAGTCCACCCCCCACAAACGGTGGGGCAGGTTGTGAAGGATCTGCTATTGAAGAGACAATGTGTAAATTGGAAGAATGTCCAGGTGGGTTTGTCGATCTTGAATATTCATAAGCAGAGTCACAATGTTTCATTGTGATGTCATAGTATACAAATAATGAATGTTTATGAGTGCCATAGTATGAATAATTTCGTGAGTTGAAAGATTGAATGATCTACTCAACGAAGCGAAGCCGAGTTGAATAGAACATTCAATCTTTCAACGAATGAAATTATTCATACTATCGCACGAATGGAAAACGTTCATTATTTGTTTTATATAACACCTAACTTTCTAAATCATCTCTTTTGGTCAAAATTTGATTGTGTGTACTCCCATGGCTGACATCACTGCCGTGGGTAAGTATAATTTAACCCACGAACGTGGGTTAGTACCGAATAACCCATGGCATGTGACGACCAGTCCTTCAACCAGATGTAGAGGAATTAATAAGGCGTTATATAATATACTTAAGTCCATCATATCTTACGTTTGCTTTGTAAGTTCAAGACAAAAAGATGTACTGTGTAACAGGCATGTGGGTTGGGGTATTAGGAGGAGGCAGGGGTATTAGGAGGGGGTGGGGTTGAGGTTGTGGAAGCGCTAGCCCATCCAGTCACAAATGAGGGCAGGTAAAGGTTTTCTCCTCCAGTTGCAAGTGAGGGGGACTTAATTCTGGATCTGCCCACTCTTTTCAAGGATGAAAATTTTATTTTACAATTAATGTGATTCAAGAACTAAAATATTCCAAAACACATTTCACCTCTCCACTAGGACAGTGGTCTGAAACTTTTACTTGAGTTAATTAATGAGACTGAGTGGTCTAAGACTGATGAAATCATTTTTTTTGTATAATGTTGATGCAATGTAAATGCAAGGTCAATGCCCTGGTGGAGCTCCTGAGAGGTGATTTTGGGCATGATTTAAGTTCAGTCATGGAGGTGGGGAGGGGGCTTCAACCTCCCCCCTCCAAATGATCTCCTCAGCTATCCACCTGTTTAAATGTCTCTAATGATATTTGGATATCTTCTTCTTCAATCAGTGCATGGAGGTTACAGCGACTGGTCTGATTGGTCAACATGCAGTCTTTCATGTGGAGGAGGCATAAAGAGTAGGATAAGGACCTGCTCAAACCCTGCTCCAGCATTTAACGGAGACGAATGTGAAGGCCCTGGCACAGAGAGGCAGATATGCATGCCTGAACCTTGTCCCAGTGAGTACTCTGGTAGTACCAGTTGCTGGAAGATGAATTTATGAATGATGGCCACTCCTTAAATTTAGGGTGGATGCAAGATAATAAAAGGCATAGACATTGTAAAATGTGTACTTTCTTGGCTCTTTGACATCTCTGGCTTCTCTGCCTTGTTAGAAAGTATATTTGCCCCAAATCGTGACCTTTAAACAGGTTGAAAAAGCAAAGCATAACATAGTGCAGAGGATTTGTGCATTCATTTGAATAGTAAAATTGCAGCTGCTGCATATCTAAAGCTTTGGGGGTCAGCTGTTTTGAATTGGTACACCAGTTATGTGTTTTAGTTAGATTTGTTTATTTTTTGTTTCAAGGCCTTGAAAGTGGTATTGAAGTAAGTTTACATTGTTTCATTACCAGCATCGTAATCTTCTAATCTTCTGTGAACTTTGATAATGACTTGAAATGCTGCATAAGTAGGAATGAGAAAAATCGATGATCCTTGGATAAAAGGGTGGTGAAACTTGATTTTGTAGTGCTCTGTTCTTCATTGGAGGATACAAATGTGGACTTAGATTTTCTTCCTTAAGTAAGAGGGTGTGATGAGGCGATTTCTGCTTTTGTTTTCTTGCCTGTTTTTGGTATTCTTTTGAAAGGGACCATTT
>WURT03398560.1:0-23199 GCA_009936505.3 Holothuria glaberrima | reverse complement strand
TAGATATATATAGATATATATAGATATATATATATACATACATACATATATATATAACGCAATAGATAAAGATTATGTGAATATAAATTATTTGTCTTCGTAAATCGTTGGTTAATATTAATACTTCCACGTGCAAATATTTCAATTTTTGATCCAAATAAGTTTGGCTGGCTGTTTGTCATTCGGTTTTACTATATTTGTCGACACAGGGTTTCCTTTCTACATTTTCTATGAACGAGAAGTTGCTCTATGAGAACCAATGGAGCTTTACCTACTCATCATTCTTTTAAATTAACTGACCCGAGTGAAATACATATTTACATAATCGAGCTAGTTACACCTCAAACCATGGAGTCACTTTTTACAACCAACTTCCTGTAGTGTTCTACCCAGTGGATGAGCGTACATCAACTGTATTTAAAATGAATCAATTTTTTTCCAATTTTTATACAGCATACGGCACACTTAATGTTAAGACGGAGTTGACACTTAGACTACCGACTTCGTTCTGTAAAAAAATACGAACAGTAAAGGGTGGTGTAAATTTTATTTCATGTAAGATGACATTATTTAAAATTGGGGCCCAACTGTCATAAACAAAGTTGCAAGAAGACTTTGCCTTTTGAATCCGAAAATTTAAAAAAAAAATGAAAACGACAAACTTTAAAAGCTTACTTGTAAACCAAATATTGAAAAGTCAAACTCGTTTGGGTCATTTTAATAGTTCAATTTGCCTTCAGAATGACGAAAAGAAAAGTTTTCAGAAAGATTTTTTATGGTTCTAATAGCTCTCGATTACCATCTTGAGCAGTCAATGAGAATGTACTTTTGGCTTTCTTTGCCGTTGGTCTAGACTTGTCTGAACTTATATAGCACGACAGACCACAAATACAAGAGTTATCCTTACCAATTACCAAGGGAAAGTTTACCTAGGTGCTTCAGTGTTGTGTAGTACTCAAAATTTTAAGTTTGAAATGTATAAATTATTACCATCCGAGCCGACGAGATGGCGATCCCGAAAATGACATGCAAGTACCGGGTACTCTCGTCTGGGATTTGATTAACTTATATATCATCCAAATAGTTTACTTGCTATGCTTTCCACTGGATTTTGCCTTCTAACCCAATACACCTCTCTACATCTCTTTCCATCTTAAAAGATATATAAACATATAATAAGTAAAGTATTTACACGGCAGCTTCGTTCATTGTGACATGTTCAGAAATTATAATGGTGACTTCGTTTTCTATAGTTTCTTTCTTAAAACATGTTAAGGCGTTCCGCATGAGGCAAAGTTCGTTTGCTCTAGACCTCCTTCTAAGATCTTAAGAAAATAGGTATGGTTTATTAAAGAATAGACCCATCTTCACGTTTCCAGTGACACCGTGAAATGTTGCCAGGGGCTCGGAAGAAGTTTTTTTTTTTTGGTTCAGCTAATCGCTGCGAAGGGGCGGCAGCCTAAGGGGGGATGCTAGCCACAGAGGCGCTAATCAGGCTGTGGGGAGGGAGCGATAGCGATATGTAGATATATGCACTTACACAAAGTAACCAATAAACTGGCAGGGTGCGCTACTTGTGCACACAGGTGTTGAATGCAAAACAAGCATAAGCTGTCCATGTGTCCCCATAATTTGTTCTAAAAGCTGCAAATACTGGAGTGAAGACAAGTCCGGTGGGGTTGGGTTCAACAAATTGGAGAAAAGGACCTGTGACCTACATTTTTGTTCATGAAAAAACGACGATTGTTTTGAAATATGTGCCCATCACTGCCAACCTTCATTATTACGCTCATTATAACAGTAACTGCCGATTGTAAGAAGTCAAGGACGCTCATGTTTGGTCGTATTTTAGTGTTATTTACTTTGTTGGCCAATTCCTATATTTCATATAAATCGTCGTTGCTGATCGAAGGCTAGATGTCACGCTTAAAATATTTTTAGTCTTTTTGGAAGATATTCTGTACACGCAAAAATTCGTTGATTTTGATAACGTTTTAGTCTGAACCAGATTTGATAACGTTTTAGCGGCAACCAGAAACGTTGCGCGAAAAGCAGTGTTATCGAAAAGTGTAAAATATCTTCTGCATTCACAGTTGGTTAAACTGTTAAAGGGAGCCTTTGGTTCAGATTTTCTCATTGGTAAACAGGTGGTTTTCAAGAAATAGTCCAAAATATTTTCACAATCATTTTTCTGAAGTATAGTTCGTGTAGCCCCTTTTTCCTTCTAAAATAAGTGGTTTTTAGGACAATTTTTGATAAATTTATTTCATTGGGCAAGACGATTATAGTTGGTAAATATGAACCCTTCGGTTAAAGACGAGTGGAATATTGAACAGAAAAACCGTTTCATGTTCGAGTCCTTTTCCAACTGATTTGGGAACTTAGTTACATGGAATGCATATCAACAATATTGACATGACATCAGTGCACTTTTAACTCAGAGTGATGTTGTTAAAAATACATTGTGAGGTTAAAAGCACTTCGTTGACACACTTTTTATATACAATGCATCCGACCTCTCTTGGAAGATCCATTACAATTACGGACTTTCTTGACAATGCACTTCAAAGTCAATCCTGTCTAACTTACGAAAGTTTATGGGAAAAAGTGACAGCATAGAGATCGACAACATTGCAAATTTGTCTAGTAAACATTAAACAGCACCTTTTACTTCACTTCAAAATTCTTCTCTGCTCAAAACGACTTTTATACTTTTTTTAACGTTGGGTAAAAGTTTACGCTAGGCCATAATTTCTTTCAAATGTTCTTTAGAGTACTGAAAGCTCTGACTTGCCAAAATAGACTTGACAGCTGAAATTCCCGTTGTGTTGACTGTGGTACGGTACAAAGTACATGCTTTTTTCTTATACGAATGTCAAGTTCAATCAGTCGGGCGTTTTAATTGCCCGATTTTCTTCAAGCCGATGTAGATGTCCATTAAATTCTATTTAATGTTGTCTTCTTCTTTTTTATGTAGTTCGTTATGCCAGCAGCTCCTGCACTTGATAAAAACGCTTTTGCAGTGTTGTTGCTATGAAATGATAAAATTTATTCCACGATGGATATGTGTAAATATTCTAGTAACATCTCAAACAGAATTTCCCCATCAAAGGAATGGTTAAATTTTCCCGGATAGTAAATTATTATCTGTCAACAACCACGTTTCATTCGGCTTGAATCAAGAAAAGACCATAACCACTTTAGTATCCATTAATCTATTGTAGCCATTTTCTTCAAGGGCGTCATAGCTTCTTTGTTAGTGTTTTTAAATCATATTGCATTGTGTAATGTGAGTCATGTACATCTTTGCAACGTGTTGCCATACCCTTTTGTTCAGAGGTACTGAAAGAACTTGCATGTACACAATTCTGACCGCAAGACAGTGGAAAAAATGGCAAGGTTTTAAAAAGCCACTTTTGTTAGATGTGCAATCATTCAGGCGACGATAATTTCATGAATTGTAATTTCACATTGATTCTTTGCTGTTTAATTTCACACCTTATAATTGTGATACGAGGGTGATGTCCACATATTTTAAAAAATGTGTTTGGAAATGCACTTTGTAGCTACAAATCTCCTTTAATATAAAATATTGAAATATATATATCTATATATATATATATATACTTTCCTTGTGGCGATTGTTGCTATTACCATGACTTCACTGACAAACGTAAATGACAGTGAAAATCTCTTTACAGATCCCAATTTCCGCATGCAAATTATGCAAAAGAAGCCTCATACCTTTTCTAACGGTGACAAAAATGTAAATTAAGATCTATGCGTGTGTATTGATTGTGCAAAGACATTAATCTGAATAATTCTACTATACCACGCTTACCTCATTTAACACTACTTTAACTGGTTTTCCGTGTTTTAACTGGGTTAACACTAACATCGCACACTTGTCTTTCGGTTAATGTCATAATGTCAGGGCAGAGAGCCGTTAAATGTATGCTTATATATCACATCTCAAGTACTGGGCAATGATATTACTTGGTAACTAAGATAGGATTCGCGTCTCCGAAAGTCTTTATGCGGCAACGTTTCTATGTTTGATGCGTGCTGTACTTGATACATGAATATTAGCGTAACTTTGGGCCGTCGGCTTGTACATTATTTCGATGTTCACAAATTGAAGACCTGTTTTCGTGTTCTCACCCTCGTTTTTTAAGCAGAATATGTTTGGAAACCACTTAGCATTACCCACTGAGGTTTGAAAGTTAATGCAGCAGGCGCTTCGGAGCAACACCGCTGCAAGATGTGTACGTTCTTGTGGGGAAACAGTTTTCTCAACCTGTAGAATAACTGTAAAAGAGGTTGAAATCAGTAAATCAGATCTTTTGCTTATCAGTGTTGATTTGGCTCCTCATGAGGAAAGTGTATTAGTTCGTTCTGACGGCTTAATGAAAGGATATTGATTTTCCGATGAAATGTTTTCGACAGAGCCGTCACTTTAAACAGATAATTCGCAAAAACAGCTGTAACTGTTTGTCTCATTTTATATATGATATTTCCGACCGCAGTTGTCGAATTTGCAGTTCACTGCGCTGGTGACAAAAGGTTCCTCTTTCCTAACGCCGTTCTCGTGTGCACCTTAGTAAGATAGCTGAAAGAGATGTCTTGAAAATTTGTCTCAGAGGGATTTGCCAAGATGGAGGCAAGACTGTTTTCGACTGGCCCCGTTCTGATCAAATTATTGTACATTTAGTGCCAAGAAATTGCAAATAAATGAGCAAGTTGGATGTTATCTACCCTTTGCAGTTTCAGCAATAATACCAAACACAGTTTTCCTTTGGAGCAGAACAAATAAGAATCCTAAAACCTCCAAACTCTTGGTAATTTTAAATTTAAATTTGTTCCAAACAGGAAGTCTATGCTAATGATATCGTTAGATCTGAAGAAGGCTAACACCATAAATGCAAATAGATTGATGAAAGGGTGATAAACCATCTTTTCACAAAGTACTGAGACCATATCTAAGACGTTTTATCTGATCTTACGTTCAGTCGTCCGGTTCTTTATCCCTCTCTGGATAACAGCATATGGCTGTATCATCAAATACAGGGTAGGGATAATATTCAGTATTATCAGTTATGGGTTTTCAAGAGGTTGTATCCGAAGTCGTCGACCACGGACCTGCAACAAGGACAAGATCGAAACTGTCAAATCGGAGTTGGTAGAGGTGGCAGGCCACGGTGAAAAAAAGATTTACAGTGTGAGCGCAGATTCTGCATGTACCCCATGCTGATCATGTGAGTGTCTGAAGCAGTAGTCATTGCGTTAGGCTAGACGTATCAGCTGCAACCGCTAATCAATGTGTTAAGGAGGTTAATTAAATGTTTCAGTGCAGGTTACTTTACTACTGATTTTTTTCTGCTATACTGGTCACAATTAAGAAATTCGAGATGTAGGGCTTCATTCAGCTGACCTGACAGTCATCAGTTCAAGTGTCTTACTCTGTGGTGTTGTCTTATAGTACCTCTCAAAAAACACAAATTTTATACATATATTCATACGTGTGCGTGTTCATAAATATTCATGGTTCCATATATGACACACTCTATCAAGTTTACTAACAATGTCTCCGTTATTAATCAACAGTTCGCTATATCGCGCCTCAGCTTAGCGCAGCTTCAGTTCTTGTAGAATCGGTTTTTGCAACAGATCAACGTAGCTTGAGTACTAATTTGCTGCCTAGAATTGACTTCTTAAGAGATCGCAAGATCCATCGTTTCGATTACAGCTCTCGAGGAGTAGTTCTCGGCCTTCATATCCCGGGTGTTCTTGCCTATAGCTTAACTTCTCAGGAAAGATATATCTTAAACAGTGTCTGTGCTCTTCAAATCTCTACTATCCGGAAGCAGTGTATACGGAAAATGTAAACCGACCTTCTTTTCACGACCAATTTCTCAAAACTATATTTCAAATGTACTCAAAAGATTTGCCGATCAAGTTGGTAAACCTGAGGGAATGAACTTTTGAAGGTTGTCTAAATTGCAGATATGTGGCATCCAGATATATTTCACTTCCTCCATAATTATCAGGCTACAAGTTTTCTGTGGCACCATGCTATCTGCATCGCCCTCATTTCACAAGGTTGTGTGCTGTAGATGGCAATGGAGTGTCCACCCATTCTCATTTACTTTAGTGAATCATCTTCTGCAAAACCTTAAAACTAAGAACATTATTGCAATGGGAAGAGTGTCATTTTCCGACATATTGACATTAAAGGAAAATGCAGTCACCCGAAGCAGAGTTAGTATGCCCCGTCACTCTTGTTCATGAATGACCTATTTTGATCATGTGACAATATTTTTGTAGGGATTTGTGAAATTCAAGGAGAATTTCTCCTCGCTTTACCTATTGTTTTTAATAGTTATGTTAAAAACGTCTTCAGAGGTGCCTATAATGCAATGAGAAGGGATCTGCAAAAGTTTGCTGATTTCCGTTTCGTTTCGTTTTTTTTTTCAACATCATCGAAATGTACGAATACACAAAATTAAGAATACATGTATAACAATGAAGTAGATGGCAGTAAAAGAAAATTCCCCAACGGGCTTGTCGAGAGTTTTACTCCCCATTACAACATAAACATGTTACCTTGAGCAGCTGAGTTGCAAACACAAATATAGCCTAAAGAAAAAAAATTAATAGAAAAAAGGACGGAAAATTCAAAACATCGAACCTACCCCAGTCCCCCGAACTCAAAATTTTGCCAGATTTGTAAAAGTAAATTCTGTTAGTGCATACTGTATTGACCAAGCTTAATAAGTTGTTGTTCACAACAACTTATTACCAGAATACTGTTTGAGAGGAATGTATCACGTTACCAAACCCTTACCGTTACGGCCATTGCATCTGCAGAAGCTCTGATATACATTTCTGCGGACGTTTTTGTTAATTTGTTGTGTCTTTGATATCGATGTGGTATCTGTCTCAAAACGTACTCCTGAAGCAGGAGTGACATTACTGAGTCACCGTATTTCATTTAAGACAGATTTCAAACAATATTTCTCGACCAAAAAGGCGTTACGTCGACAGTTACAATCATCTCTTGCACTTGTATACAGTGCTTGGGAAATAGTTTAAGATTGCAACAAGGAGACGTTGAAAAATCCAACCTGTTTACAACAAAATACACATAACTGTAAATAACGTTGCTATCGTTTTACTTGATAGTAAGCATTTTGTACAAATATTGATGAAGTCACCTGGTTCATACTTGCCAATTATTTACTCTTCCTAAAATTTATGTAAACGTTTTCAGCTCCTAAATGAATAATGCCACCATTTAATTGTCAACGATTCATCTCACGGAGACGGGATTAGTTGGTTAAGGATAGATTAAAAACGGAAAGATTAAACAGAGCTGTCATCGTTCCCAACACACCTTCCGGCAAAAAGTTTGTTAGCGAAAAATCTTGTATCTTCAAACTTTTTTATCTTCCTGATGTCATTATCAACCCAAATCGTGGTTTCCAAAGCAACAGGTCTATCGTCTATGTTTTCATGAAAAGGAATGTGGAGTTGGCTCACCCTAGTGCAATGCTAGAAGACTCAAGGGACTTACGCGTTGCACAAACCATAAACATATTTTTACTTTTTCTGACATAGAATTTCAGTGTTTTTATCAACATTAAGTTCGATCAAACGGGAAATGCAGCGAAGGTTTAATGAGCACCGAGTTTGATCAATTTTTACCCCAAAGACATAAATGTGGCCGATAAATCTCTCACACAACCTCATATACCTCGTTAAAAGCAATCCTTGTTATGTTGCCGGCCATTGTCACCTGTACATCGATCCCTTTCGCGCGTGAGAAATAAAAAATTACAGAAGTGGAAATATACTCCACGGACCTTAATCCTCCGAATCAGGAAGTGTAGGCTTGGCAATAAAAAAGATTGATTAGAGAGAATTATTTTAGTCTTTGTTATAAAACAACGATGCCAAACCCGATAGCTGGAGTTATTATGTAGGAAATATCAGATGCTGAAATGTCAAAACTCTTTGATGAACGTGATTGCTAGCTGTGCTGAAACTAATTCCGGTCGACAATTTCCATCCAAAAACATATCTTGGAGATTAGGTGACCGGCACTAGCGTCACTTCTGATGAGAAAGTTTCTCGGTCAAAACGATAGAAACGTCTCATCGTTGAACCTGAAAATTAAGAGAGGATATCCTGGCTTTAATGACCTACTCCTGTCCTGTGATAGGGAGTTACCGTTTCAGAACTTTCTGCTTGGTTCTGCCATGCGAAATTGCGAAAATCCCTTCTGTGAGTGTCGCTGTCTAGCGTTGAGTGAAATAAAGAACTTTGTTCTCTCCATGGAGTTGTTCGTACCTCTGGAATTACTTAATTACTGACACTTCCGTTGCAATTAGAGCTGCTGGGTATCCTTACTCCGTTTGCAACTTTATCAGGTTTTGTAGCTGCCGTATGGTAGGCCTACTTCGCAGACATTTTGTGGCATAATTAAAAGAAATGGAAAACTACTTTGATGCTCCAATGAGGTAGCCAAGGGAGGACTGGGGCGCAATTCTTCTACGAAAGTGACTCGCCCCTCAATCCCCATCCCTCCCCCAGTCCGGGCGAAAGAAGTTGAAAAGTCGACCATAGGGCGAAAAAAAAAAAATAGGGCGAAAAAACGGATTCCCCTTAACGTTTTCACACACTTTTTATATAGGAATACGTAAACGAGCGGTAACGTCCTTTTACAGACACAATCTATATGTTATTACTTAAAAGTCGACGAATTGACGGACACGTATCTGTAAACACGTAAGGATGGCAGGCCTTTGAAATAACGTTGATTATATTTTGAGGACGTTGGGGGAGGGGGAATATATGCTTATGTATTTTATTTTTTTTCGCCTTAAGGTAGGAAGATATAAAGACTTTCACCTTAAGGGGGGAATTAGCGATATATATATATATATATATATGTGCGTGTGTGTGTGTGTGTGTGGACTGTGGAGTTTGAGCTACTTTTAGGATTTTACACTTTAGGCATTTTTAACCATGATTGTACTTGTAGCGTTTTTTCCCAGGTGAACCTGAAGGCAAATGAATTGAAGGGGATTTTAAGTTTAAGTCTTTTATTTAGTTAGCAGATGAACAAATGCCTTTTTACGTCGTTACGCATCAGTCAATTTTACTGCTTTAAGATGTTTTGATAGAACTTGGTTACAAGCTTTTAAAACACGTATGTATGGACTTGAATGCTTGCTTCTTCGTACACGGTGTAGAAGTCTGAAATAAAAGACGACAGCTACGTGTTGAGATGCTTTTAACAACTTTTAGACCGGCAGTTGACTCCGTTTTAGTGTTTTACTCATATATATATATATATATATTCCCCATCCGAAGCTATTTCGCCCCCCCCCCCCTTCGATAATCGATATCTTAAGGGTTCTTCTCCATTCGCCTTAAACACGATATTCACTGGGAGCTGCTACAACTTAGTAGCAGCTCCTACATCTCACGAGACTCATTTCACATTTTAATTGACAACAGTTTGTATACGTCTGTCTCGTCACCCTGTAAGACTTTATTGCCGTAAGTTATGGCAGCGGAGGAGAACAAACTGAAGCGAAACTGAATCCCATCATCTTTCAATGTTACACGAACACTGATAAACGAGAGAACGAATGTTTGAAGGTAGAACTATACTGTGGGGCTCATCACAATTTAGTTGTTCCACATTCTCATTAATTAGCATAGATTGTGACATCCCCGATTGATGAGATAATGACTAGTTCAAGTAGAATCGTCACTCGAGTGAACTATGAAATTTAAACAGACCTTAAAGAAAGTGTTAACGTTATAACTTTCTCCTCCTGTGTCTGGGAAGTCAATGCCATTTCTTCAAAGAGAGAAGTCCATGGATTGCCCATCGATCTACACTGTAAAATATTAAGTTCTTAGGTGTCACTTATTTGACTTATGGCTTTCCGCGAATACTAATAGGTTTTATTGCATGTAACACGCTTACACTCTCCAAGGACTCTTTCATAAAACTAAGAATAAAAATACAAAAAAGGACGAGCATACCTCTGCCGGTACGCGTCATGCTCTGGCGGTTACTGCAGCTCCACATTTCTGATTTGATATTTTTTGGTGGATGTACTTTTTGTGTAGTTACATTGGTGTTAAAGTTCACCCCGTGTAGCGTTGCACGTCGAAACTTAATCCAGTGTGCATTGCTTAATGAGCTGAGTGTTTTAGTGACAACTGGTTGCCGTGGGCTGGGTTAGTATCGCCAATGCAATGAGACAGTGAAGGGTAAGGGAGAGTTCCATATTCCCAACGTCCGTTTAATTTAACTAAGGGATTTATCTGTCGTTAGACTTCGCAACACCCAAACACGTGCTATTGATACAGAGAAAAGTACTTGTTGGCTTTGCGAGATAATGGATGCCACACCACTCGGCATTGGCTCAATTTAGTTGAGGGCGTAATACCACTTTAACGACGTAGAACATACTACGTGGGATCATGAGTAAAGTCACACTGCTGGAACACATGCTGGTGACTACAACGAGCCATCTTCCTTTTTGCACATACGTACCATGCTACGTAATATAGCTAGGTTAAGGTCAGTTGTTAGGATAAGGATATGGTTAGTGTGAAGCCAGTTTAGGAAATAGGGTTTTCATCCCGGGTTACGAGGAATCGTTGCATAGGGTACAAGACCATTTTTACCATATATGCATCAGTTTGATGGAAAGGGCGGGAAACTATGCTTTGTTCCAGGTCTAAATTCCCGTTGAACCCAGTTGACCAATTCAACCAGGTTCAACTGGTCCCAGTTGGTTTTGCCCAAATTCCATATGAAACCAACTGGGTTGAACTGGGTTACCACTTTTCAACTGGGTTGACTACATTCAACCCAGTTGAATTTGCCCAAATTCCATATTAGATCAACTGAGTTTAACTGGTTTTCAACTGGGTTCTAACTGGATTCCAACTGGACCCAGTTGAACCCAGTTTAACTGGGTTCAACTGGAATTTAGCCCGGGGTTATGCTTGAGGAAAAGAATGTTTTTCTCTACCTGGAGGTACACATCAAAGTATACCGCCTCTACGGGGTGTGCATATGAAAAAAAGTTGAAAGCAATTTGCTTAGCTAACATGGTGAAGGTTAGGTCTCATGGTTAAGGTAAAATGACCATGAGATTAAGCCGTCACTGCAGAATTATTAACACAGCTGCAGTGGAAATGATCACTAGTTATAAACATATTTGGGTTCAAAAATTACCCACTGCTGTTATCCTCATGTGTTCTTTAACTATGTGAAAGTATGAAAGATTACACTGAATGTTCTCTTCAGCCAGTCTAGAAAGGGGCAACGTATGAATGACCTATGATGTAGAGAATTGCCAGGTCAAGGGGTTGGATATGTTAAGCCTTGGTGTCCCTTCAGTGGACGTAGCTCCTTTGGGGAGCAGAACTCCTTCGGGGTTTTAAGTCTGGTTTTCGCCTTTCGGCCCTTTGACGAAGAATCGAAAAATGTTGGAAAAATTTAGTTACCTATTACCGATTACCGTGGTGCACAAAACATCTTTACAAATTCAGTGAAGAAATGGCTCTATTTAAACACACCAATACCGACTTGGCAGTGGGTCCGAAACCCACGGACAAGTCGGTATTGGTGATGGTTAAATGTTTCATAATTGGTGTGCAACCCCATTTAACAATAACTTTTCATCTTTCCATTGTCCTATACAAACTTAAATTTCTCGAACCGGAAAACAATGACTCTAACCGTAAATGATGAGATATATTTTCTGTGAGTTTTGTTCTCTCAATCAATATTTATTGGCAAAGCAATACCGGTGCTAATACACACATAACTGTATCTGACATATGTGGGACAGACGTACAGACAGGCAGACAGTCAGACACTTACTAAAGGTACCTGTTTTCTACATTGTGTGACATTATACGGTGTGTGCGACGGACGCCTGACTCATTTGATCTCATCTTCCTTTTCTATTAATGTTTGATTTGTTTTTGTGTTTTTGTTTTTTACCTTAGTGCAGAAACATTTCTAAGACCCTGAAGACGTTGTTTCTGTTACGCACAACAGATTTCTTCAATTATCTCTTTAACAGTTTAGCTATTTAATTGTTCAGAACAGAACTTCGGCTGTTTGAAGAAGTTCTTTTCTACTATACCCCAATGAATAAGCAAGTAAAATGCAAAATAGCAAGTTTGATAGATAACAAGGAAGCAGCCTACATTAAATTCCTTCGCCCGGAGACTATGCAGTGTGCCTTGAATGTTTGTTGAGTAAGAAACCTTTGCGATGTGTTTATCAGGAAGTTCGTGTACTGTTCCGGGTTCAGATTACTTGAAAGTACAATGGGTATGTTTATAATCGTAGTCAAACCGTAAATGGGCAGGCGCAGATTTAGGGGGGTCCAGGGGACCCCCTCCTCTCGGCCGCCAAAAAAACTTTTCAACCATTTTCTTCCTCTATGAGGAGAAACTTGGCAAAAAGTGCCTAAAAATCGTCATTTTCAGACCAAAAAATGTCCAAATTGAGGTGTTCATTCATCCCTACACCCCATCAGTTTGAATTATAGCTTAAAACATGCGCCATCGAGCTGTCCCCGTGAGAACAAGGAGTTTCAAAAGCTGCAGAGGTGTATAGCCAGTGTTTCCACTCTTCCCGAAATTACCCGAAATTCGACAAATTTTCTGGAAAGAGAATAATTTCGAGAAACATTGGGAAATCCTGGAATTGAAAGAAGTATCACCAGCACTGGCGCACCGGGTGGGACGAATATTGGGTCATGCCCCCTTCACTGATGGCGATTTTTTTCTTTTAGTTCCTAAAAATACGTAAATTTTTTAACACGAGTTTTACTTAAAAAGGTAGCATATGTGGCACCAGATTGTATGTAAGGACACGTAATTTTTCAAAAATTTTCAAAGGGGGAGAGATTGTCCCCCCTCCCCTTAAACCCCTCCCCGGGCCGGCGATCACACAACATTCTGCATGGCTCCCTTGAGAGAAATCCTGGGTACGCCACTGTACACCAGATTGCAATGACGTAGGAAGCGGGGGGCTGGGGGGCTCCAGTCCCCAGCGAAATTTGTAGGGGGCGAAAGTATGCTTCACACCCCCACTTTCCAAGGCAAAAAACTCCTTACTTGTCTCTCTTTTATTTGCAGTAATTTACCCTAAAACATGTCCAAAATGATGCACCAAATTGCCTCTGAGGTCCCCCAAAAGTCCAAAAATCTTCCAAGAAATGTCAAATATGGGCAGTAATTTACATTAAAATATGTCCAAAACAGATGCACCAAATTGCATCTAAGGTCCCTCAAAAGCCAAAAAATTTTCCAAGACATGTGAAATATTTACAGTAATTTACCTTAAAATTAGTCTAAAATGATGCACCATATTGCATCTAAGGTCCCTAAAAAGAAATCCAAAACTTTTTCAAGAAATGTCAAAAATGGGCAGTAATTTACCTTAAAATTTGTTCAAAAAAGATGCACCAAATCGCATCTAAGGTCCCTCAAAAACCAAAACATTTTCCAAGACATGTGAAATATTTGCAGTAAATAACCTTAAAATTAGCCCAAAATGTGCATCATATTGCATCTAAGATCCCTCAAATAATCCAAAACTTTTCCAAGAAATGTCAAAAATTTGCAGTAATTTACCTTAGAATTTGTCCAAAATGATGCACCAAATTGCACCTAGGGTCCCTAAAAAACCCAAAAATTTTCCAAAGGGGAGGGGCCACCCCCTCCTTTTAGACCCCTTCCCTAGGACGGGGATCCGAAACAAGGTTCAGCCCCAGTCACAAACAGCTTCCTACGCATATGCCAGATTGTATCCGAGGATACTTAATTATCCAACATTCAGACCCCCCCCCTGGAAAAATTCCTGGATCCGCCCCTAAGGGGAAATGCAGTCACCCCAATCCGAGTTAAAATGCCCCGTCATTCTAGTTCATGAATGGCTTATTTTGATCATGTGACAATACTTTTGTTAGTGAATTGTGAAATTCAAGGAGAATTTCTCCTTGCTATACCTATTGTTTGTAATATTTATGTTCAAAACATCTTCAGAGGTGCTTGTAATGCAATAAGAGGAGATTTGCAAGAGTGCTGATTTTGAAAAGCAACTTTTGGGGCGACTGCCTATTGCCTTCAACCTTCTGTGAAGTTAGAACCAGAATGCAAAACATTCACACTCTCGAATCTAGAGAGCAAAACCTGTGAAGAGAAGCCATAGAGAAATGTTCCCCCTTCTTTTTTTTTTTTTTTTTTTTTTTTGATTTGTTGTCCGTCGGAGTGCTGGGGGCATGCGGTGCGAGGTTAAAGTGTATTCAGTAAAGGGTATGTTCAGTTGTCACGTGCGTTAGGCCTTATTTTAACATACCTCAATTCCATATGGTTACTAAGAAGAAACTCAGACTATGTCCCCGTAGGCGTACGAAGCAAGCGCTGGGAACCCCCACCCAACACAAGCCCCAAACTCCTTGTTCATTCCCCCTGTAAAAAGTGAAAAACAATTGCAGTAATTATCTTTAACAGTTACACAATATGTTGAACAAAATCTCATCTAAAGACCCATTAATATTAAAAAAAGCCAAAGTCGTGGCGGGCGGGCTCCCTCCCTGTGGAGTTACGACCCCTCTTTTGGACGGTGGCCCTAGGCAACGTTCATCTCCCAGTAGAACAGAACAGCTTCCTATACCATGTTTGTGCTCAAACCAGGAGAATTATTGTGTAAAAGATAAAACAGAAACAGAAGATTTAGCGGACTTGAAAGAAAAGAAGCTAAAACCCATAATGGCACGAATAGGGTTAGATGTCTAACGATAATCTCTTCTGACGCACGAGAGGCGAGTGATTTCTCCACTGCGGCACACGATCCACTGTTCAATTGGATGTTGAAAAAATTGTAAAAACTCACTGCAACCTTCACGCTAGCCAATTTTCAGATGTGTTGCAGTGCGCTAATATTAATTCTGCAATGCTTGCGTGCTCTCTATCATTTGTACAAATCAAATTTGGAACTCACTCTTTGCGGTTGCGAAACGACAAAACTTGGAGTAACGGTCTGCACCAAAGTAAGATAAGGAACGCAAAATTCTGGCGTATATTACGTGACTGGTGTATAGCGGTATCACAAGCAGCAGGAGACGGGGAATTTGCTCTATGTGATAGTATCACAGTGACAATATGGATGCAAAATACTGTTCGTTGTAGCTCCAACACTCTGTGAGCTCTCGTACGTTGCATATACAAGTGCTGTTCGGATACATCGCATGCAAATACGAAAATTTAATTTCTTACGTAATTCTTCCGAGAAAAGCCTGTTTCTAACATTGATATCATTTCTTTTAACAGTTTTCCCATGTTTTTATTCTGGATCCTTTGAAAGTATAGTTAAGCCTATGTAATATCATTGTTCATTTCTTTATTCAAATATTACGTTTAGGGGAAAGGAATTTGTTTTGAACAGCAATTTTTTTCAAAACGATATCAGGCCTTTCCGAGAAGAGGGACATTCGCTTAGGTGTAGCTAGCGCCATTTTTTTTTTTTCAAATTGTCACAAATCGCTTAATTTGACATTAAACTTGCATGGAATATTAAATTAAAAGGGGTAATGTAGTCCCCCCAATTTGAAGCAGTATACCCCGGTATACTAATTCAGGAATGGCTCCTATCAATCATGTGACAATACTTTTGGTACTTATTCCCTAAATTTATGCAGAATAACTCATTGGTTTACCCTCAATGTCCAATGATTTGACACAGGAAAATTATGAAAATACTTGTGAGAGAAATAAGAGGAGATCCGTAAGATTTAGCAAATTTTTGATCATAAACTTGGGGGGACTGCCTTCTCCCTTTAAAGACTATGAGGTGTCACCTAACAAGTATAGAATACGATCAAACATGAGAAATGTCAACTTATGTGGATTAAAGACTGTGGCAAGTCTGCAATACAACTTTACTTCGCTATTCGCCTGTAAAAAGGATAAGCAAGGTAATTGTTTACGTCGCATTGATGGAAGTTTGAATTAACTGAAACTGCGCGCAGCTTCCAATATCGTTCCGAAACTTTTATCAGATTTGTGGTTTAGTGACTAACTTTTAAAATGGTGGCGCTACAGCTGTAATACTTTTCAGAATCCCTGAGTATTACGTACGTCCTACAGTAACGCAATGTAAAACTACGTCTGTACGATTGCAGTGGATGGCCTTGGTAGTAGGAGGTAATGACCGTTTCATGAAACAAACGAATGAGCAACCTTGACTGTTTTTCGGAAAGTTGCTACGATTTAATCTCATAATAATTATACCCACTGCGGTCATATTAAGCTGATTTGCAGACAAGGCAATGCGTTCGTCAGCGGCAATTACTATTCTTCGTGAAAGGCGATTACAGCCTGTTTGCATATGACTAAAAGAAGTGTTGCCATTGTTCCACCATAAGCATATATGTGACTTAAAAAGCCTCAACGCATATGATCCATATCCATTACAGACAAAAATTTCGCTGAGCATTTGTAATAGAACTGTACACTTGTATTAAGTTATTTCTATTCCTTCCTGACTTAAAGGGAATAAGCTGCATGTCGCCCCAAAGTCACTTTGGCAGACGGACTAAATGTTACAAATCTCCTATCATTGCTGTAGCAGGTATCTTGTACAATGTTTCAGACCAAAAGGTGGCATTTTCAAGGTAAACAGAAGGAAAATTCACTGCTTCAATTACAAAATTATGGTCACCTGATTTATAAGGGCCATTTATAAATTAGGATACACGAGTATACCAACTCAATTTTGCTGTGATTGCATTTTCCTTACAGCAGGTAATCTCGTAATATGAAATCTTGACGGCCACTTAAAAAGGTAGAAAAAAACGAACCTATCGGTGGGGATCTGTATGTACTGTGAAGATATTCTTAGTTTCGGCATCACATAGTTTCCTTGTAAATGATAAGCCTATAAATTTGAGAGACATGAATGGAACTTTTCTCTATTCACCTAGTTCAGAATTTTATTTTTCATGTGTTTAGTATGGTGTGTATTATTTTTCATGTGTTTAGTATGGTGTGTGTTATTTTTCATGTGTTTAGTATGGTGTGTGGGGAATATGTAGCAGAGTTTGAATACTTCAATAACTGGTAATGTGCGCTGAGTCTGCAAAGTTAGCCTGATGTAAGCCTATCGACGTTACTAAGACGGCAGTATAATTTGTTGGATGAAACAGTACCTTTAACATCGCAGCGAAAGGTGACGTTTTATCAAGTTGTAATGGCAACCGCAAATTAGATTGAAACAGCGATATGAAAAGTACTCGGAGGAAAAGCAAACTGATCGGCAAGCAATTACGAGTGTATTATTTGCCACTTTTTCACAGAAAAGTAAGGAAGTACACATGGAATGAGTACTTACTCATACTAATGCTTTTGCATACTTACATGTACTGGTACTCGTAAGAACGGATTAGTACTTGTGCTCAGTGGAGATTTTGAAAGTCAGTTATATACTGTCACGGTAGAATTTTGTACTCATACTAGTATCTCATATTGATAAGAAATAGAGTAATCGTACAAACAAGCAGAGATAATGAACCTGTTTTTGTCTTCACGGCATTGTTCTCACAATACGAGTCTGGTCCTACAGGCGGTCTGTGACATAAGAATATTATCATATGGAAATACTTTAGAATGGGAGAAAAAGGCCGAGCTCTTTCCCTCAATATTACAAATATTTCGGCAGAAAGTTGCAATATTCTGCTATAATTGGAGGGAGCAGTTCCCGTCAGGGCTGTACGCAAGTCCAGCTAACCCGATTTAGAGCTGTAGTTCTAATTCCAGTGGCCACCATTCTGGGCAAATTCCGAGTTCGGCCATTTGAAGATGAAGCACATCACCAGATCACACGGACGTTTTGTATATTATCGTGTACGTGCATTTTGTTAAAAAGTCATTTTAGGGGTCAGTTCCGTCTGACCTACCACTTAATTTGTTTGACTGTGGGCCAACATGACCATTAATGTCTAAGACGGTGCTATACTAAGAATGTACTAGCCTTGAGAAAATTCATGTACCTCAGTCTCATTTTTGTGCACTCGGCTGGAATCGACTCTTAGTCTGCAGCTGAAGGCTGCCCGAGCCAATTCCGATTTCAAGGAACTCCCATTGAGGGCCAATTCCGAGCCCACTGCAAGAAACGGACTTGAGTCCTGAACTGAATCCAAGTCCCGACTCTGCTGTTACATCCCTTCCCCTCCCCTGGTCTCGTGCGCTACATGGTCAGTCTTCCTGATATGTTATGTACACAACGCAAGAAACCAAAAGTACAGACGCTCAAATTGTGGGGGCGTGCTTCTTATTTCATTTTCTGTGCGATACGGTAACGTTCCTATATTAGTAAAGAGATTGCTTGCTCCATAGGTCGCGAAGACACTTAGTACACTGTTACACACCCACCAACATTTTAGATCTAAAGGTCATAACCGATACTTTCAAAGGTCAACTACCACTTCTAGCAATCATAAAGAAACGACACCTGCTGTAGCAGTTGCATGTCTACTGTCTGAAACTGAATGTATGTGGAAATTCAGCCCAAAAATTGCTGATTTTAATACTTTCCCCTTACCAATATAGACTCAAACCGTGAGACGACAGACTTCTCTTAACTCTTTTTACCGATGTAAATACTGTACTTGTTCAAAGTTTGACCTTTTGGAGACACCTCATTAGATGTAAAATCGAGGTGTCGCACAGCACTGCAGCTATGTGAAATCATGAAAGTGTTTTTCCCTCGCAGGAAATTGCCTCTCTGATAGTGTGGCAATTCTCTGCTCCTGGGTAGTGCTTGCAGGGACTGATTTTTGGGGGGACAGTGGGCCTGACCCAACCCTTCCAAAAATGTTGAATTTTTTCCAACTTCATAAAACAGTACAAGGCCCTATTCCTATTCATTTTCTATCACAAATGGTTCTCACACTATCAGAATTTCGCAAATCTTTTGTAAACTGCCAAAATTTTCGCCCGCTCCGCGCGCTTCAAACCTTGCTTTATTATTGCTCTTATTATCAATATCCTCGAATAGAAACAAAAGTTCAAAAAGTTGAAAACTGTCCACAATAATTCCAGGTAAAAGACTGGCTTTTCGATTGGCATAGCATATATGGGTTTGCTGGGGGAATGAAAGTGTCTATTGAGAGACTAAATGCAGGTTTTATCATGGAAATCTTATGTAATGAAAATTAATGAATGGGATGAAAGCACATATTTGCGCTTGTAAATTTTTCAAAAATATTCACAAAGCGCTTCCGCGCAGCCATTATCAGTGTAGATTGTATTTGTTATTACACTTACAACGAAAAAGTATTCTGAAATGTTTTTCTTAGTCCTTCACCCCCTTTGCTATACCTATCAGGGAGGTCTAATATCATCTCCCTACACCTATACTCTCCCTCCCTCCCATTCCCCATGGCTAGAAGCTGTTCTTCTAGAGTTTCGTTCAAACTGAGTAAAACTACGATAGTTGTCAAGTGCTCAGCGTCTTATAGCATCATTTGGATGTCAGGTAATAAGCATCATGCCAGTGCCCCATTTTATATTATTAATCCAGAGCTTCCAGGAGGTCCTGTACTAGGTGCCTGTATCCTTAAGTACCCTTTTATAATGCACAATGAAGCAAAGGAAAACTTAATAATCTAATTAATAACCCAAAAATGTTTCTTTAGACTCCACGCACACATTTCTGGGTAACAGGAAGGTAGAAAAGTAGCCAAAAAGAGGCTTCAGGAGGTTTGTTGACAAATAGCCTACCCTTGTCTCAGACAACATACTTTCCCCTTTCACCTAATTAAAGAAAGTCACTAAATAATGGACGTTTTCCAGCCATATATGATCAATTCGGACAATATCCCAAATATGGCACCATTTTGCATGTAAGCAACCTGGAAATTAACAAAAATTTCTCGAAGGGGACACAGTTATGTAGTGGTGCTCCCAATCACCAAATTCTGCCAGCGCCTCTGTTCTCCTTGGATTAGTTTGAATTAAAATTTGACCTCCACAAATTTGACTAACTCCAAAAGTAACTGAAATGTTAATTTAGACTGAAGTATTTGACAATCCAGTGGCGAACACAAGGGGAGGCCATCGGGCCGTGCCCCTCTCACTGATGCCGATTTTTAATTTTTTTAGCGCTTAAAAATACGTAAATGTTTGAACACACATTTTATTTCAAAATGTAGCATATGTGGCACCATATTGCATGTAAGGATACCTAATTTATCAAAAATTTTCAAAGGGGAGTGGCACCACCCCCTCCCCTTAGACCCCTTCCCTTAGACCCCTCCCCCAGGCCGGCAATCACGCAACGTACTGCATGCCCCTCATGAGGGAAATCCTGGGTATGCCAATGTGACAATATGATGGTAATAGTAAGAAAGACAGATCAGTGTTCATTCTTTTTTGTTTTGGTGTAGTCATGGATTCTCAGAGCAGAACGTCAATGGTGAAGTAGTTCCTGAAAAGTAAATGGCCCAAAGGGAAAGTTATTTCTTTGTAACAAAATTGAAAATTGTGATGGCATGCATACTACACTTTTTATTCAGTCATTACGCATGAAAAAGCACAAATAATTGCACCATTTTGCATATAGAGAAACTTGTTTGTCAAAACCCCCTCCCCTCAAACCCCTCCCCCAGATCAGTCTTGTAGAAATCACTATGACCTAGCACCCGCCCCCTCTGCCAAATCCTGTATCCGCCACCGGCTTGCATGGTGTAATCTTGACATGTTACAAGTAAACGTCTGTTAAACCCCTCGAGCGTCGAGGGTCACTAACAGTAACGGAGATTTGCATAAAAACGTGGGAGTGTAAATGGCCCAACGATAGTTACTGGGTGAAAAGTGAGTCAATGGGAGCACCTCCAAAACGTGGGGGATACTCCGTCAATCCCCGTCCTAATGTTCCACGTAATTTTCGCCTGTACTTTCAAACATTACCGTTCATAATGGTTCCTAAAATTAAGGTTTACAGGGGGCAGCCGCCGGGCAGACTAAAGGCGGCCAGCAGGAGGACGGTTCACACATCAGTGACACTATTATTAAACTGGGCCCTCCCCGGTTATTGGTGCAAGCCAAGAGGGTTTCCAATGCAGAGTCGAAAGAAATACATCAAAAGCAGCCATTTACCAAATGATGATCATTCCTAGACATAAATTTAGTCCAAAGCGTTGCCAAAGAATAGCACCATTTTCCATCTTCACCTCTTTATATCAACAAAATTTTCCCAGAGTCAGAGACGGATTTATCCAATAATTAAAACAACCTGTAGGTTACGGGCTCTCTATATTTTGACTTTTATGGGGCCTCGAAAATTACCATAAACGAACTTCCTTTATGGCTAATCTTTCACAGCTGCTTCTAAGTCAAAACAGAAGTCCTAACCTTATTTCTACCTGACAAAATATGGACTGCAGAACGAGTACCTTATCTAACGTGGTGTGAAGAGGAAAGATCGTGAATTTGAAATTAATGACAAGGCTGTAAGATTTAAGGGGAAAATTGTCACAGAGGCATGTCATATGGGTAACGAATGATACCTGGTAAACTTGACGCAGGCTATACAAGAGTGTTAATACTTGCTCATGGTAACATTAGTGTCCTAAAGGCCTTTACGTACTCAGTACATATTCGCTGTAATTATTTACATTGTTTTCAATTATCATGATTTAATCGTTTTATTTTCAAGCCCTATAAACAACATACTCAAAAGGTTATTATTAGCTCCACCTTTTGCTAAAAGGGAAGGTTCATTTCCGACGATGCAGTAGGAACTACTTCTAGCCCAAAATTTTCTAGTGCTATACGCTACTTGAACCTTTGTTCGGATGGTGGCGATTAGATAGTGTTTCTCAATCGTCTCCCCAAAACCTTGAGGTGAGTTGAGAAGGAACTAGACCACCAATGGTGAAAACTTCGACTTCGGCGGATCCAGGATTTCACGCACAAATAAAGTGGGGGCTAAGTCCTATGGCATATAAGGGCAAATTTAGTAAAATAAAGAGGGGCGGGAGATGGTCTAAGGAAAAAGAATCTTGAAATTTATGCACTTGAATGGTATCAAGTTCTGGCATCTGGCAATTAAAAGAAGAACTACATACTTCGGAGCTTTGTGACCGTCTAAAAAGTGGAGTTAAAGGGGGGCTACAGTCGGGAAAGCTTCCTCTGGAGCAGCCGCAGTGTAGTGCAACTTCGGTGAAAGTAGGCCTTTATGCGAAAACTACTTGAAAACAGCCATTTAATGCCCTTCAATGGCATCTCATTCAAGCTGTTTTCTTAACAAGAGAAGGGTTGACCTTTGGGTAGCGAATTTTAAGGAGGCAATCAAGAACCCTGGATTTATTTAAAAAAATAGTATATATCTTTCGTAATCCTTGGTTCGATTGCATAAATTACATCCTAAACAAATAATTTCACGCCAATGTCGTAAAAATCCTATCAATATTTTAAATTGATACAGTAAAGACAATATACGAAGGGACAACGAAGTACTCCCATCCATTATCAACTGGCACTGCCTACATCGCAAGTTGTACGGCATATTCCTTGTTCTGTTGTTTGGGGAGCCCCAAAGAGGAGATGAGCAGAATTCGCTCCGCGGGTTGGCTACGTAGCACACTGTATGGTATATTCCTTGTTCAGTGGTCTGGGAAGCTGAGGAGCTGGGCAGAGTCCGTTCTGCCGGGTACTTCGCGGGATACTGTTTTCACGGTTCGGATTACCCTGTGCAAACACTAGCGAAATTGCAAACAATGCATATAGCTTTGTAGCTTTATATGTATACAGATGTGAAAACGTGAGTACATTGGCTGCAAAGTTGTTCGTTTGGCCAATTTGTGCGCGAAATATACAGCAAAACTGGATGCCAAATGATTTCAGTTGGCGTTGTTGTGAAATATTGGCTTACACCGGCGGTCAAAACGCCAAACAAGTGTTTGCGCTAAGCAGAATCGATCGTTTCGGAGGAAAAGAAGGTAACTTTGTTCTGGATTTTCTCCAGCATACCTTCATGAAATGGAATAAAATTTACAGAGTATATTACTGACGAGATTTATAAGCAACTGAGATCAGTTAAGTTTTTGTATTTTGTTTCAATCAGGAGTAAATCCTCCCAACGCG
>WURT03398450.1:10710-20811 GCA_009936505.3 Holothuria glaberrima | reverse complement strand
CCTCTATGTAATAAAGGCTTCTATTAAAATATTCTTTGTAGTATAAAATAACAGTATATGAGACAAAACATAAATATATTTCATTTATATTTGAAATGCGTTAGGATAAATAGTAAACACTTCGCTGAAACGTTGTATGTTGAATCTGTTTCCTCGTGGACTTGTAGAGGAAGCTTTTTTAAAGGCAAATGTTAAAATAAGTGGCTTTTTAAAGTTTTTGTAAGTCCGATTTGTCAAGATTTTATGGGAATTTCATCTGACAGCGGGATGTGCTCCTAACATGAACTTGGCTTGACAGCTTTTTGATGATGTTATCGTCAGGAAACGATGCATCATCCTTCGGATTTACCACAAATGTATCTTGATCAGAGGGTCTGTGACCTCGGGTCAATCCGCCTCCTGCACGACGAAGGAAAATGCCCTCAACTTCATCTACATCAATGACAAAAAATGTTTTGCGGGCCATACGGTCAACACCAAAGTCACAGGCCACAGAGCGTTTGCTGCTACCATCTATAGCAGCCTTTGCTGCCCTTACAAGGACATCCCTCAGAGTTCTCCCTGGATCAGTTTTACGCTTATAAATATGTGGCATAGTGTCTGAAAGAATGAAGCATAAACAGAAAATGGATGGTTCATAAAGAATTGCTATTGGGAGAGTTGAGCCACTTGAAAGGAGAGTTGAGCCATGGCTATAGTTTCCCCCAACACACTGGCTCAACTCTCCCAAGTGCCATCATTTAACAAACCGTTTGCAAGGCCAACACGAAATCCGGGTCAGAGAAATATTTTCTTGGTTAAAGTAACGACTCTGTATAAAATCTTGGTCAAAATTTGAAAATTTCCTGGTTAAATTTGAACAGGATCTCCTGGTAACTTTAACTAGGAGATGTATGGAAAGCTATTAACCCTTATCCTGGTTAAATTTCACCAGGATGTTTTAGAGTGTACATTAAGCAAAATTAATGGAAAAGGGGGTAATAGTTTCCTTCTTCTTTCTTCTTGCATTTCTTCTTTTCCTTCTTCACTTTACAGAGGCATGAAGGGCGTGCCCCTTGATTATATTCCGACTTGACGTTCGAATTGACGTTCTCGCAACTATCGAACTCGGGGTCAAATTTTAACTTTACAGTTTTAAATTGTTTACAATCAATGTGACATTTAAGTGCACGATGTAATAAGTCAGTATTCACAGTTAAACCGAATTTCAAGGAAGCACATTATTTAATCATTTATCATCCCCATGAAATCATATGCACAGCGGTATATTTATATGATCTTAGAGCATTCGACATACTATTTGACCTCTGCAAAGCAAGGCTCTCTCACCAAATGCGTTTACAATCGTGCATAATTTCTTTAAGTTCATAAATAAAACAAACTTTAACGCTTGATCAAGCATACATCATTCGACATACCTTTGTAGGCATACCTTTGTGGTCTTGTGTAAGGAAACCAATGTTAACATGACACTTCGATGCACTTGTCTATGGATATACTAAGCGACTTTGGCTAAAATGGAGGGTGTTTTGACTGATAATTATCCAGGTACGTACTACCCTTCTTTTTATGCTCTCGTAAGTATTGTTCTTTCCAGAGGTGTCGCCATATGGGGAGAAGGGGGGCATGCCTCTCGTCGGGTTGAATTTTTTTCCACATTTCATCGGGGAGACCCGTTATAAAAGTAAAAAGTCGCAGACCTCAGTCAGTTGCCCTGACGATTTATCCGTGTGTGCTCTTTTAAGGGCAAATTTCTTTTAACAGGTATACCCAAAGTTTTCGGCGCCCTCCACGCTCTGAAGGTTCATTTCAGATATTCCAATGTTCCGTTCTATAAAGCAGCATAATACAAACCCTCTCCACCTTAGCAAGTAACATGTTGGTGGACAACATCTATACTTGTAAGAATCAATAATTCAGTCCCATATCACGTAGCCTGTCTGATGCTGTCTTGTATCTGTTGTGCGCAGTGGCGTACGCAGGGGGCATTGGGCAATGCCCCTCCCGCTCACGGATGCCATTTTTTTTTTAGTTCCTAAAACTACGCAAATTTTGTAACACAAATTTTACCTAAAAAGGCAGCATATATGCCACCAGATTGCAGGTAAACACGCCTAATTTTTCAAAAATTTTCAAAGGGGAGCGGTTGTCTCCCCCATTGCCCCCTCACTGAAGCCAATTTTTTTAGTTCCTAAAAATACACAAATTTTGTAACTCATATTTTACCTAAAAACGCAGCATATGCGTCACCAGATTGCAGGTAAATACACGTAATTTTTTCAAACATTTTCTAAGGGGAGGGGGTGACCCCCCAGTCCGGCGATCACTCAACATACTGCATCCCCCCCTTTGAGAGAAATACTGGGTACGCCACTGGTAGTGTGGTTTGGTAAGAGATTCGCGCACAGAAGTTTGGCTATTTCATCGGGCAGACGGGGTGGATTCGATACAATGTCTTTCCCGATTGGAACCAACCGGGACGGACAGTTCGATCTATTTTTACTCTAAATGAATACAAAAACTCTCTTTTGAATGCCTAGCGAAATGAGTTTTTTTTTAAGCCGATTATAATTTCACAGTGCAGATTCCGGAAAAAACACTAAATTAGTAGGCCTACGCAAACTCGGCACTCTAAGTATATATAGACATTATGTAAAACATACCTTGCAATGACATGATGGGGTACAAGTTTCTGTAATATATCCCCACACCCCGGTCGTGTCTCTTCCCCTCCCCCATCGGGGAACCCCTTCGTCGAGTAAATCTTGGCACCACCCCTGGTTCTTTCATGCAACTCCCCATATAAGTTTAGGCCTAAAATTCTTGAATTTTCAACACTCGATGTATGTCAATTAGCTGCTGCTAATAAATATCATCTTCGTATTGATTCTGAAAAGATTCTTATGCTGGTAGTCTCCAACTTCTCGAGTGGGTGGGGGGAATGTCCCCATTTACTATGCATATAAGCAGAAGAAGAATGCAATCCGTCAACGTGTAAAATTTTGAGGGTTATAAAATATAACCATTTGCGTCCACACTTTCATATTTTGGCATTGTTTTAGGCCTATTACCGGTCACTCTGTTAGCAAGACAGACTCTTTGCAAAGATATGCATACTTTTGGTTTAAGTCTGATATTATTACTTCCTTGCGCAGTATGTTCATTTCAAACAATGCATTGGCCAAGATTTTGAGGATGTTTTGTTCTACCTCTGACGGTTCTCTATCGTTAAATTACATAATGATTGCGGCTAGCCCTTTAACCAGTGGCTTCTGGCTTGTTTGAAGTTTTCGTAGTTCCACGTTTGGGGCTTACTAGGTTGTCCCAAATAGTAGGTGGTATGGTTCACCCTTGGCACAGCCAAACTGATTTTCACAGTTCTCTGGTCTAAGAATATTATCACAGATATCAGACAACCTTCTCTCAGGGAGCTGTGAGAGATGAAGAAACAACGCTTGTTCCTCTTTTGAAACTAGGTGTTTTGCCGACACTTCAGCTTCGCATTGTCTACTTCCCGAAATTCTTCTAAACCTTAGAGAGGTTAGGCAGGAGAGACAATAGGACTTGTCGTCTGCTGCATCTGAGACAGGTCATATGATGATTTCACCCATTGGTATAACATTGCCAGTCGTCAAGGAAAGTAAAATTTATTTCACCTTGTGCCGCCAGGTCCCACCATTTAAAAGAGTACAATGTATCTCCATTTACATTTTGAGCATAGATATTTGTTTAGCTATTTCAGGAGTAATCCGGAACCGTTTGAAATGTTATTATCAAAATTTAGATTCCGAATAGTTCACCAAAAGGTCATATTCCTATTCGTTTTGATATAAAGCGGTGAAAACGTTTCACATTTGTCGGCTGCGCAGATATCTTCAAAGCATTGTGTTGACAATGGTCTTTGTTTAAGGGTTACTAGGTTTTCAAAGAAGGGGATGGTCATTAAGAAGGAAAGTCAGCAGTGGTTAAACAATAAGAACAAAGAGACCTGTCAATCAAATTTTGGTACCTGAAAAGGATTAAATCACTCTCAAGTACATATTGTCTGACAGATTTGGTCGATGTTTCTCCATCCCTCACACAGTTCCCTGCTTCTCTCCTCCAACTTTGATGTGATCAACAATTTTACGCTGTTAGCCAGGACATCAAAACGTGAAGGGGTCGTTAAGCGAGACGCAAACCCTTCAGCTTGACTTGGCTTTCCTTTCGCAGCTGTTCCACGACTTTGAGCATGACTGCTATGGGTGTGAGTTGGACTAACGGGCCCGCAGGAGTGCGTTTCAATCGTGCTTTCAGCTTCACTTTTGCCGCTGATATGACAAGGTGTCCTACAGCTACGTGGTTACTAGACTCCATCTCTATTTGAGGCATAACGCCTACACTACCATCCTCTTGGCGGAAGTACGTGTATGTTTCAGCCTTGCCTACGTAGCAGACTGTACCGCATATTCCTTGTTCAGGGTGGTTTGGGAAGCTGAGGAGCTGAGCAAACACGAGTCCGCTCCCCGGGGTAGTTTCAGCCACGCAATGTTTCCCTAAAGGTTCCATTGCACTGGTCCCCACTAGGGGACCTTTGAATTGTCTCTAGGCACCACTCACCGACGCTGTTTAGTGCAGCGAGGCTTAGCGATCCCGTTGCGTCGTTTAGTCATTTGAAAATGGGACTTCCCCTCTCGAACAAACTTACTAGCCTGTTTGTGGCCCGTGAAATTTTCATGATGAAAAACGTGACCTGCCATCGGAAATATTGAAGAACCCCGGATCCAAGGGATATATAACTGAGTAATGTACATGTGCATTTGAGGCAGAACAAATGAAAGGGGATGCATAATTCATTATTTCTTGTATCACTCAACTCATCTGATACAATTCAGGCCTTAAAGGGCAGTTGTTTTAGGACGCTAAGCGACCACAAACACAAACGTGGGAGAAGCCTATGTGGCTTATGAATTAGAACTTCACGTCGGGTGGCTACCAACTCAACAATTTAGATCAAAGTTGGTCTCTTTTGAATTTGAAAGGCCAGTTCAGATGGAAAAACCGTAGATTGCTCTTGGATGAAAATCCCATCTTACTTTGACTCGGCCAGGGATCGACCCCCGAATCTCCCGGTTGCCAAGCTTCATCGCTTCAAATTCCACCGCATAAGCGAAGGAAGCTGTTTGAAAGTGTGGGCGGAAGTGCATGTTAGTGACCAATGTCCAGGGGAGGGGTCTTAGGGGAGGGGTGTCCCCCTTCCCTTTGGAAAAATTTTTGACTTTTTACAGTGCCCTAGATGCAAAATGGTGCAGTGTTTAACAAACTTTGAAGTATAATTTCATCGTATTCAATGCCATGTTTTGGGGGCGAAATAAGGCTTTCGCCCCCACCACCGTGAGTGGAGGGGCGATCTCCCCTTCTGCCCCCTTTTCCTACGCCTATGCACCGCCTTTATCTACTCGGCCACAGCACAGGTTGAGAGCAAGCTGGTTGATATGTATTACCATTTTTTAAACTGATATTTTCTCATTAATTGAGAAATTGCAGACATGAGATACATATTTCAACGCTGGGTACATGCAGCTTAAAACACTCGGGAAGTGCCGTTTTCGGCCATCTCGAGGGTGTGTAAAGCCAAAAATTTTCTTCCCCGCTCCGCGCCAATCGACGATGGCGCGCCGCTTAGATAGTCTTGCTGGCCCTCAGCCCCAATAGTTTCTGTTCCGCCGCGCCTTTTAAAGGAGAGGTGCGTTTTTAGGAGAGGGGTGAGTATTTTGGGGGGGCACGGTGTATTAAAACAAAACAATGTGAAAAACACTTACTACATGGATTGTTCGAGTCCACTTAACCCAATTTCCGATCCAATCATTCAGTGTCACACTAGCTATCATTCCGGGGAAATTTGGAGTCCAGTAACCACCAATGGGGCTAATTCCGATCCAGATACCATGTCTCCAATTCAGGACCAATTCCGAGTCTAGTCATTTAACAATGTAAGATGTCATGCAAATGTTTTAACACCGTACACAATTTTCCCAGCAGAGTTAAGTAAAGTTGAGTCAGAATCCTGATGTGAGCAGCCCTGGCTTGCTCTCAAACTTTTTCAGGACGGAGGTGGGGTAGGGGCATTTCTAACTATCGATCCATAATTAACTATCGATCCATGATAAGTGCACAATAAAGGCTAATAAACTGGGAATACAAAAGTGGAAAAGTTCTGCTAATCTGTTGGATAAGTGTAGCCTACGTAACCCAGCTGACAGACTCATAACCTATACATCACACCCACGATATTAGCTGGATTAGGACCTTCTACAAAAGTAGTGTTTGGTTGTAAAGGTCGGACACTGCAACGTACGAAGGGGCTAGCCAATCGCAGTTTAGTAGCTGGTAAAAACTAAAATAATTCTTAGTTTTTGAGGATGATAGTCTGTCTAGTACAGTGTATAAAAGGGAACAGAACCAGTTGCGAGTGAAGGTGAAGGAATGCTTTGAGAAGGAGGTGTTCGGGGTCCATTTGTTCACAATAAGAAGTCTAAAGGCCTGTATACACGAGCAACTTTCCCCAAACATTTTCAACACATTCACTTGCAACAAATCCAAAACACGCTTTTTCGGTTTGTTGCACAGTGTAGACAGAGTATTTCCCAGTTGAAAACATTTTGAAAATGTTTTTCAAAGAACTGATATGACATTTCTTTGAAGACATTTTCAAAAGGTTTTCAAAATGTTTTGAAATTCTCGAATACCCTGTCTACACTGTGCAACAAATTGAAAACAGGCTTGTTATTGGTTTGTTGCGAGTACAGTTTTGAAAATGTTTTTGGGAAAGTTGCTCGTGTATACAGGCCTTAGTAACCCGGGTCGTAACAACCATTGCTCTGAAAGGTGGGACATTCGACGAAAGCGTTAAACATGTTCCGTAAAAGTGAGGGCACTGTTCAGAACTTTTCAAAAAGGCACAGAACAGGACTCTAAAACTTATTGAAAACTCGGGCTGCATACTCGGAGGACATATTGTATGAACTGGGGTAGTACGCCTAATATTGATGACTATTGAAATGCTGTCTTTATTTGACCCCTCACTGTGCAACTTACCCGTGATGAGTTTCTATAATGTGTTGTTAGTGCGCAGCATAGAACTTGAAAACTTACCACTTAGTCATTTGCCGGTACTATACTAGAAAGTTTAAAAAAGTTTGAACACATTTTTGGACAGTTTAAGAATTATGATTTGCCCCTAAGTATTTCTTGGTGCTAGTGCTGTGGGTGTAAATTAAATAAATGCGTTATAAATTTTGGGACAATTTAATCTTCTTCGGGTCGTCCACTGTTCATATTGTTGTCAGCATTTTCCATATCTTGAATCCGTGGTCATTACACTCAGGTAATCTCCCTGTTCCCCTAATCTAAATGAGATAATTGGGGATCGAGGCATCTGGTATTTCCCGTGTATCCTACCGTAGCACTTTGACTGGAGCATGCAAAAGAAAACCCCCTTCCCATGCAAAAGATAACTTTCTCCCTCCCGGGCCGGTAGCATTACAGGTTCGGCTGCAGTACCCCTGTCCATCATGGCCCGGCGAGTGTTCCGGCATTTCGGGAGACTAATGTCATCGCTTACTACCTAGCCTAAGCTTAAGCCTAGCGATATATGCGTATAAGTCATCAGTGGTGACAGTGTTTTTTTTTCAACATTCCCAATATATTGCGTCAAAAAGTCCCAAGCATTTCCATTGTCTATTTACACCCATATATAACTGCGTATTTTGGAACTATTTACAGCACTCCTAACTTAGTAATAATGTGACATTTGACAAAGTTGTCGAGCAAGTTCTAAAGAGGGCTCAGTGCGCCTTAATACAGACGGCAGCTGCCTACGAGATTCTGCTGATTGTAAAATTGATTTTTCTTTATGTGTTCGTCTGCAAAATGCATACGAAACTTGCTAAACTTCCCAAAACATTCCCTCATATCTCCAAGATATTTCTCAAACTTCTGTGGCAGTCTTTAAAATATTCCCAAGTTCTCTTTCGAAGTCCAAAATTCCCAAGAACTCCCGGGCGCTGGCCCTTATGGTTGTTATGCATTTGAGCTTTCCACTTGATAAAACCAAGTTTCCGTAAATAAACACAAAAATCACCTACTTCCTATCAAATGTCCTTCTAACATGAGATTTCTCATCCTTTATACCAACTTATACGAAATATTTCATTTCTGGTGATTATTTTATCTCCTTGCAAGGATTTGTGGAAGTTTCTCAAAGATCAGGAAATATAGTTTTTAGCGGAAGTAGTTTCTCGCCATAGAGCTTGAGGAACAAGAACAGTGTAACAGAAAGCACAATTGGTCAGCTTCAATTTTTAAAGGTTTCCTTATGAACACCCTTTATTTTGGGGTTGGGTGTGAGTCTTAGCTATGGTCTGATAGTTAAGTTCACAAAAACTGTCAAGGTAACGGGAGGGCATGTAATCCCTTGTTTCGTGTGATGTCGGTAGAATCCCAATAAAACTACAATTAGGTCTCGTTTAGGATTCTACCTCATTGCACTACACTTCCGAATTACATAATACTTTAAAGCAATTTTTCATAAGCAAATAAACAAGCTAAACATAAAGCAGTGCAATTTTACATCTGGCGACTTTATTGAGCCCAATACTTCTCTTTAATTTCTCTTCTTTTCCACATTCATATAAAATACGCCCTCACTCCGCGCGATCTAACTGTACACTGAAGCTGATCAATTGTGCTTTCTCGTGTTATTCCGAAGTGTAGTGTGGTGAGGTAGAACACTGATACCAAGACACCGAGAACCGTTTTGAGACTTGCATTGCTTCCATAAACAAAGATCTGTTTCCTCTTAAATTCCTCTTAAAAATTTCGTTTGATATTTTAGTTCCAATTTCTGACCCTTAACTTACGTTTGTAGTAAAATGCGTGCTAAAAAATTCCTCTCAACAAGTGTGTTTTTTACTCTTAAATTAAGAACAACATGCTTTAACCAGTTAAAGTGGAAGTAGTTTTCGGATCGGTGCTTTTCAGATTTGATACCGAACTCATTCCTGCAAACTCTCGCAGGAATACTGTGCCAGACACTGTGAACACATATCCCCCGTTTACACCGGCCGGGCATATTGTGTATGCAATACTAGCATCATCAATGTTCATGTGTGCGCTCACCCTAGGATTTTTCTTTTTTAACGAACAGTTACACTTTGGGATTGACAAAAATGTCAATGACAGCAACTTTCTCCTGTACAGGGCCCTAGACAGCAACCCAGAGAGCTAAGGGTCCTCATATGGTTTATTCATATGAAGAGAGACAAGGATGAAACCAACCTCCAATGACCAGATGACTCTGCCTACATAGCAAAACACTGAAACGTAAATGACAGCAACTTTCTCCTGTACAGGGCCCTAAAAAGTAGCCTCAAAGGGCCCAGGGCCTTCATATGGTTTATTCATATGCAAGCACACGCATTTAACAGCCCCACAGGTTCTTCCTGATTACCAGATTCCCCCACAAGTATTTAGTATTTAAAGCATTTTACTCTTTCACCATGTAATCCGTATAGACAATTATTGAATTGTAGCTGATAAAAATGGACACTCTTATAGTGCAAACAATGATTGAAAATGTTTATTATTAACAACAGTGGCTAGAAATCCTCCCCTTACAATAACCGGATAAAATGATTTTTTTTTCATAATAAAATAAAAATAAAATAGCTTTTATATATACTTTGTGACATTTTGTTTAAATTCTGGTTTATTTGCAAAAAACAAATCTCATTTTACTTTCGATAATAATAGTAGATCACTGATAATCCTTGCATTTAAAATATGAGCAAAGTTTCCTTTTAAGATGTATTCTCACGTGTGCTGACAATAAGGCATTATTACTATTTGAAAAAAGCTTAAAGATTGAACCCTTTCGCTACTTGACGAATCAATTATTGAAAATTAACTCTTTTCGTCAATCATCAACTTTAATGTGCATTTTACGTGGAAATTTGCTTGCATATTGTTTTGTCAATTGTGCTGAGTGAGAATTTCGTTGGATGCAGTTTTATATGGCAAAAATAAAATTTCAGGTTAACCTCGATTACAAAATTACATAAC
>WURT03398339.1:9198-23205 GCA_009936505.3 Holothuria glaberrima | reverse complement strand
TGCGCCACTAGCCTCTCCTTTTAGATATGTCATGAAGTCCCCCCTTGAGATGTTACCTAAGCTACGACCCTGTGTTGCCGTAGGATCATTGTGCTTGCTACCAGGAACCAAGAGATATGTAAGCTATCTATTGTGTATTTCATAGTGAAAATCCATGAAGTTCTGCATAAACTTCAAATAATGGTTTAAAAATTGTAAGTTGTGTCAGAGTGTAAAGCAATATAATATAGTTATGTATATTTTCTTATTAAATGACACCCAGATGTTCCAAATGCATTCTATATGGTATGTATATGTCTTTCGTCGTACCGTGCTACCGGTTCTCGTAACGATATAATTATTTTGGCCTCAGAAAGCACGTGGCGGATGACGTCAACCATGATGTATCTTGGTCCTATTTTAACGTCTTCGGGGTAAAAATTCTCCCAGCGCATGTTCTGCCAGAGGGTAGATGCTGATCCATCACCTAGTCAGAAAATAAAGTTTTAAGCAGAAATTTTTTTAGTTGGTTCTATGTATGACTGGTTTTTTTAGACATTGACTATAAATCCAGGGAGTTCTCTCACATCTAGGCAAATGCACTAGGCGCGTCCTTCCAGTGTGATGAAATGTACTCGTAACGAAGTTTTCCAAACGACATAGGTCTCTAAGTAATTATGATTTCCATGAGGAGGAATAAAATTGGTCCACCTTGGGACTAGTTACACCAAACAGGTTAAACAAGGAGGTCCTTGGTTGGACACATTGCAACGTTAATTAGGAAATAGTGACAGTGACCCCTCTTTATAATATTTTCAAACTTTTGTTTGCTTATAGCGGACAGAATACTGAAATTTGTTAATTTGGCAGGAGATTCCATGTCATCAGAACACGAGATGAGTACAAACTTTACCAACGGTTTAAATAAAACTTAGTAACATGACCGGACGGGAAGTAAAAGTGGAAACACTCTGCTACTCCATGTAAGTTGTTGTTGACAGGTCACAAAATTCGGGTTTATGCTGTTGGGGTCGTTGAAAACAGAAAACGTCTAGTACTCGTACTGGACTCTTCCAGTTTGGGATACAGAAATTTTTTTGCCGAATCTCAAAAAGTTGCCCGAATTTCGTTGCAGTTCAGGTGCATAAAATAGACCACCAAACCGCCGACTACATGCGCGAGAAGCGCGCGAAAATTTGTACCCATTTTTCGGGCATTTGATCGAAAATTCGGGAATTCAGTAAAAAAAAGTCTGGCAATCATTTCACTTTTACTTCATCTCTGCCGGAATTTCACCTATTCTTTGCCCGAATTTTTGTCGTTTCCTGCCCGACTTTTTGGCCTCTGAAATTTTTGGAGGGCAGTCTACTCCCTGTCCCGCTGTCCCCCGCCTCGTACGCCTATGGTACTAAGGACGAATGACAAATACAAGTTATGAAAACAAATACCTCTGTTTATACCTGTTATTGCTGTAGACGGGCTGGCTTTTCCATTTATTAAATTCAAGATAACCTCGTTGAAAAACTGATCTCCATATGCATTCAAGGTATCATTACCTAGGAGTCAAAAGATAAGAAAAATGCGATTATGATAAAATAGAAGAACCTTTCTTTTGATGAATCAGCACTGAATATAAGGGCTTAGTGCACAGGCGTATGACGGAATGAGGGCTGCCGGAGAAAGCTACCCCATTTGGCAGAAAATTCGTCATTTTTGGCCAAAAAGATTCTTATTTAAAAAAAAAGACCTCAATTTTTCGGTCAAAAGTGCTAGAGCAACACAACGGGAAGCGCTCTGTATAGGATTTCAGTATACATCAGATAATAGGATGTGGAAGGAATATTAGACTCGCAGTCTTCATCTGAAAGCCGATTAAAATGCGACTGTGTCAAGAATTAGAGTAATTTTTTGATACTATATAGTGAATATTCATCTCAATAGAATGTTGCTCTTGGAAGGTGTTACTGTTTAAACAATTATTCCTGTCACCTTTCAGAAACAGCGTCGTAGCAAGACGCTTGGGACCCATGGACAAGGGACAGCGAGGGTCCCCAAACCATAAACTCATCTTCTTAAGAAGCTTCCAATCTCCATGGGGAGGTTCGGGGTTAGAGTAAGACCTTGCACGTATCAGATCCGGGTTCAGTCCCGTATTCCATTCTCGCCTGGTTCCTGAAAAGAAGTTCTGCAGTTACTGATAGCTTCGTGTATCATTTCGGGTCTGTACTGGGTGGTTAGACGTTAGGCAGAGTTATGATGTTTTATTTGGTTGGGGCCCCTGGATCTTCGGGGTCCCTGGATTTTGTCCACCTAGTCCACCCACTTGCTACGCCATTGTTCAGAAGTACAGTGCATGATTGGAATCCGTGACGTTACATTGTCAAGTTAGAAGAAATATTATGCTTCTCTATGAAAAACTTTGATGGCAATATTTAATAACTGTGTATTTACAAGTAGGCTTAAATGATTATTAAAGCTTTTGTGAGACCGAAAGGCAAATCGAATGAAGAATGAAACCAAAGTTGAGGATATATTCTGACGATGCTTGCGTAAAAGATAGAGGTGAGTTCCCAACTGGATATTTAAAAGCTCACGTTGAGTAACAAACTTAGCTCGCCTTAATCAAAGATTTTTACTGCAATTCTATGTTATATTAGAGTCATTGTAACTTTGGATGATATTTAAAATAGGCCTATAGTTGTGTATGAATTAATTACCCAATCATAAACAAGGGTGGGTGTAGCATCACCTAACACAAATAGCTCAATCTAAATCTTTACCAGCCAGGAAATTTCTTTAAAAAGGAGCAAAATTCGATACATTTTATAGATGCAATGGTTTAATAGTTGATTATTACAAGACCATCCAGTTTTGTGTTATTCTTTGGTTTATGTTAGAACTTCAAGGCTTAAAAGAGGCGACTCGGGCAAAAAATTCCCTGGGGCGAGTGAAAAGCTATCCGAAACGATGCACCCCTGACTTTGGTTCTGGTTCAGTAGTAAGACAAGCTTATAAAAGTGAGCGAGGGAGCTTTCAGAGATTAGATTTTCTCAGTAGGAGGAGGAGGGAGATATACTAATATGCATTAAAGGAAACAGCAATATTTAACTTTCCAAGGGGATTTTTTTTTCTAAGAGAGAGCCTCTCCTTGTCCAACTCCCTTGGCTACGGCTTGCCTTGATTACACCACTCCATCCAATATTCAGTTCAGGTCCAGAGAATATTAAGGAATCTTTGAAAATGCCCCCCAAAAACATAAAATTTGTCACCGCCACACCCACCTACATGAGAGCAGCTGACTATGGGCCTGGACCCGATACCTAAATATAAAAACGGAGATCTCACCTTTCCGCATGCTACTCCTTGTCCACCAATGGGGTTCTTTCTTAATGTAATCAATGTGTGGGTGGTACATGATTTTAAACCAAATGTCGGTTGTACCACACTTCGGTGCGCCGATCATTAAGAAGTAAGGAAGACAGTGAAGTTTTTCGCTTGTATCAAAGTAACAAGGGTTTTTGAACTTTGACGAATAATTGCTCGGAATATCAGACAATATCTGTAAAGAGTGTAAACAAAAACAACACATAGGTCCAGATTTCAAATTTATCTCTGGTGTTTGCTCATTGAACCGAATTTAAAATCATTTGCTCGTACTTTTGGGAATTTTTTTTCAACTTAATTTATAGCTGTTAAAGAAAAACTTGATGAGAGATAAATTCCGATTAGACCTACTTTAAAAGATCAGAGCTCATAATCTTTATCAACAAAAAACCAAAACCATATATAGGCATAGGTAGCTGTTTCAAGCTGGGGGCCTAACACTTTGGAGGCCAGTGGCGTAGCCAGGATTTCTCTCACAGAGGTGGACAAGTAAAATGATCTGTGACCGCCGACCTGGGGGAGGGGTCTAAGGGGAGGAATGGAAAATTATAACAAATTTGGTGCCCTTACATGCAATCTGGTGCGCAAATGCTGCCTTTGAAGTAAAATTTGCTTTCAAAAATTTACAAATTGTAGGTACAAATCGGCATCAGGGAGGGGAGGAATGACGCAATCGCCCTAAATACGCCACTGGAGAGGCTGGGAGAGAAGTCACCCCTTCAGGATTTTTTCGAATATTTAAGCGTTCTCAGATGCAATTTGATGTTACACTTTATGTGGTACATTTATTGAAAAAAGAGTAACACCTTTCACAGAGTTAACAAGTAAGGGACTTTCTTCCTTGAAAAGCGGGAGCGGAAGAATTCTTTAGCCCTCCATATTTTTGAGTGGAAAGATTAGCTCTCCTTCCCCACCCCTTCCCTTCCGTAGCACCCTTTTGCTTTCCATACCTATGATCAAACTGCAGTCTTCAAGAAGGTGTCCCATAGAACAAACTTAGCTACAAGTTAGTATGGGTTAACTGACATTCTTTCAATGAGAAGTTATACCTGGGGCGGATTCAGTGAGAGTGGGTCTTCCCAGTCGTTTTGCTACTTTGAAAGACAAACTAGTCCTGGCAATGTACTGATCACATTTGTATGTGCCCATGAGCCTGTGGGCCACCGTCACCCCTTTGAACGATCCTACACGCCTTTGTGTATACAATACCTTTTTGTAACTGATGAATGTATGATGAGGACTCACTGAAAAAGAACGCAACATCACTAATGATATCGAAAGCCCATATAAGTGCTCCTTTGTGAGCAGGAGGTAAAGGGTCTCGGCTTCATGCCATATACAGCAATGTTGCAGCATTATGGAGGGTGCACTAACCAGAGTCCCTGGCGACACTTAAACTTTAAGTGCTAACAACGTTTTGTGAATGCCACTAGCCGAGTGATTATAAATTTTACCCTTCGGAAAAACAAAATGGTGTTTGATAATTCCCTTATGAGTACGATGCAAAGGGTTTTGTCTCATATAAATCTGAAAGTAGCTTTCTTTCATCATTTAAGATCACATTCCTAACTTTCATATTCTTTATTCTGTCGTTTTCATGGCATATGGACTTCCAAAATCTGTTTCGTCATTCCACAAAGTGGAAGCAATGCTATTTACCCGAGGTCGTAACTTTATAAGTTCATCCGGTAAGCTCACACTTATGGGATGCGCAGTTTCAGAAGATGAAACGTTCGAATTTCTCAAGTGATGGGTTGATGCAGGCACGTGCCTCGCCTGATACCGTGGGGTTGCATTTGGAAACTTCTGTGTTGTGATGACGTCATAAATCATAATAAAGACACCTGACACTAATAAAATGACAGGGATGGTTTTCTGTAATAGGAAAGAATAATGAACTAAAAATGAAGAAAATGAAAGATAAAAGGACTCCATTTGTACACATATGATGCTGCTGTCCATAATGACGCTACCATAAGTAAAGTAAGGGTAACTCTGATCTAGGGACGTGTCTTAGAGCAGGATATATAACCTACCCTATGGCACGTGCTTTCTTCTTTCAGTTACCCTCTACCCTCGCCCTTTCTTGAGGGGTAGTGAAAAGATCGAGAGTAAACATGTCTCCTCTGGGCAGGGTCACCATGACTTAGTGTTGTTAAGAATGTGAAATGTGTCGATAAGTGTACCATAGGTCTGTTGTGAGGATAAAATTACATTTTCAAAACCGTAGCAGTTCTAGAACATTGTGTTTAAGCGATTGAAAAATCATAGAATGCATTGAATATTAATGCATTGAATATAAACACATTGATGTCACTATAAAAACCACCTGCAAATCCGTTTACTTTTTTCCAGTTGTGAAATTTTAACCTTTCGTCGTTATTCGTCACACTAAATATCATATTGTTTAAAGTCAGCTAAGAATTCCTTTACAACTTCCTTTTCGAACGTTTCTTAATGATTGGAAAATTTGCTAAAAAAATGGGAGAAATGTTAAATATTGATCAATGTTCCGAGCTGATGACGTATTTAAATTGCCGAGACACAATTAAAGTACAGTATTTAAAACGTCTGTTGCCAGTCTGAAAATCCTGATTAAAGTTTGGTCATGGCGATAACAAAATTCACTTCAAGGCAGTGTTGTAGTGTGAGTACAGGACCACGTGTACGGGTACCAGGTCATAACTACGGGTACGGATACCGGGTCATAAGTACGGGTAAGGGTACCAAGTCATGAGTACGGGTATGGGTACCAAGTCATGAGTACTGTTGAGTACCGGTCACAAGTCTTTACTGCGTAACTGTAATTATTGAATATTTGAACGAAATCGATCTCCCATATTACCCCTCCTTCCCAGAAAATTCGAACCTTGAACAGTTTTCAGTCCAGCTAAATGCCCCCTTGAACGACACTGGCCACCCGGTCCATATAATCCCAGGACAACTTCCTCTGGACAATCCTAACATTAGTCCGTGTGTTGGTCTGAAATGTTCAGCACCCCCCCCCCCCCACTGGAAGAAGGGAAGGATGGAATTATTTCGTGGGTTTTCAGGGGCACTGGAACAATAATTACCCAAACTGCCCTACAGACTGGAATGGGAGAACCAGTTAGTCAGAATTGGTGCCTGCAAAGTTTACCAACAAATCATATTTTTAGCAATGTGACTCATAGAAAAAGTAGGGGAAATCCTCAAAAAGGGGGACTTGCTACGCGTGTCTCATATTACTGGAAATCACACATTCCATGTCATACAAGTTACAATCATTTGCAATAAAAAATCTTTATTTTAAATTGTCAGGAATTTGTACAGATCCATGTGATAAAAATTTCAAGAAATTTTGGTGAGGGGAGGGAACTTCTTCTACCACCTCCCCACCCCACAGCTGCTGTGCACGGCCCTGGACATTAATGAAAAGTCTTCGAACTTTGATCTGAACCACCCACTAAACAATATGAATGTGCAGGTACTGTACTATGTATGAACAGCAAATGTCACACTTGTTGTCAATCAATGCTACGATGTGAATTGCACGAATTGTGTGAGTCCAGTAACTAAAGGAAATAAATTTGCAAATTTAATTTGCAAAATGAGCTAAACCTTACAAATATTCTCTTAGGTTACTTTCAAGCACATCATAAATAATGTTTACAAATATGAATAATTTAAGGTAAAATAAGAAGTTATTCAGGCTGCATAAATTTAGCAAAGTGATAAAAAAAATTGTCACATGATTGAAAAGTGTCATTCATGAAATAAAATGCTGGGTACGCTTATTTCAAATTGAGGTGACTGCATATTCCCTCCAGTACTAAGATACATATGGGACAGTAATACATTAACATGCCTTTGGAGTTAATCATTTTATTATTTGGACAATGAGTATGAGTACAGGACAATGAGAACGTATACACGTACCAGGCCATGAGTACGAGTACGCGGGTACAGGTGCCAAGTCATGAGTACTGGTACGGGTAAGAGTCCGAATAAACTTTTATCACGAGTACTGGTACGGGTACTACATAAAGAGTACGACGGGTGCTGCGGAATTGGGATGCGCCCTAAGCCCGAGCCCATGTTTAGCTACTCCGCTGATATCACTTGTTTTGCTTCATGCCAAGAAGCAAAGTTCACCTTTATTTGGCTAACAATATAATAACGTCATTTGATCGGGGAGTTGTAAACAACTCCCTGATTTGATAATGTATATGAACCACTGACAACTTAAGAATAAATCGAAATTCCATCAGAACTCTTATTCCTATCAGCCTATAACATAGTCGTACTACTTTTTTAAAGTGTTACTTACCATTACCGTGAGACGGTTTGGTCGCCATAATTCACGTAAATCAACGTCCATGTCTGTTTCAGCTTCTTTGAGAAAATTTTCAACAAGAGTACTAGCCCAGCTATAATAAATACATGAAGTACTTTCCTTGCCCCTTGACAGTGAATGACCTGTTGGCTCATTTACAATTGTTCTGTATCATTAATGTGCAAGAGAGGCCGGAATTACCTTCTCGGAAGAAACATCCTTCTTAGTATAAGATGCAAAGGCATTTCTGTACAGACTTAGTGGTCAATTGATAAATATTGATTATTTCACGACACGAGTACAATAGGCAGTTCTTTTAACTCCCTGTTACATCTGTACGTCGATAATGCGGCAAATTAAGCCTACAATAAGAGTTGTGGCTCCAGTGGCGGCCAGGGGAATTCAGTCAGAGGGGCGAGAAAGGCTTGAAGGGGTGCTTTGAAGTAGGTAGATACACTATGCCTCAATACGATAAAAACCCAAAAAGGGCGCCCACAGGCGATTTGAATCCGTCAGGGGGAGACCGCCCCTTACTATATGGACGCTCCGCCACTGTGACTCAGGTTTAATTAATCCAGATGGACAAGGTCGGGGGCGGGGGACTTGCCAATGGTCTAGATACCCGGGTGGGGATTAATTCGTGAGAACAAAACTCACTCAAGAGTACCGGATAGACATCTGCCATGGAAGGACTGGGAACCCCCAAAATGTGGGGAAATTGGAAGCCCTGAGACGCGATTTAGACTGACGGGGTTTGAGGGCCTTACCGGGAATCCTAACCAACCAGCAGCAAAATTACCAAGAGGACAGGGGGATCGGTAGCATTTCCCGAACCCCACTTCCCGGTACATTCCTGTGCAAAAGTATACAGTGTACAGGATCAGTTCGAACACACCCTTCCCCCATTTCTGTGCTTACCTCCAACTGGTATATATATTAAAACTTTCAACATTTCCATAAGCAAAATATACGAAAGTAATTGACAGATATATTAATGTCTGCAAAAAATAAAGGGCTCGGGGCGGTTGAGCTTCATTGTCCAAGAGGCTAATCATGACAGTTGTTTAGTAATTTCAAATCGGCTTGCTTGTACTCCAGATACGGCAAAGATCACTTCTATGAATTTTGCCTACGTAGCAGGCTGTATGCCGGCATATTCCGTGTTCAGTCATAGCCTCATAGGTTTGGGAAGCTGAGGAACTGAGCAAACAAGAGTCCGATCCGCGGTACCATGAATAACGTTCGCTGTATTTCGTAACTTACTTGAGTTTGCTAATAAACAGATTTTTTGCAAACCTTTTGTGGTCGACGAAGTAGTTTCAATACGAGATTCTTTATCAACACCCTTTGTGACGGTCCGCGACATGTGTGTAGATGTCATAGTACTTTTTGAAAATATGCGTATTATTTGGTGGGCAGAAAATAGGAGTAACAGCGACACGTCTGCTGGGCTGGCAACAGGATAGGAGCCAGGATCGATGTGCCCGAAAGGATGCTAGCTATCCGAAGTATCCTCTAGGTTGCATGTTGCTGGAAGGATACACAAGGCGAAATTTTTAGCGCACTTTGCACGCCAAAGTTTGGGGGCTTTGATCAGGGAGCTGATACTTGGAGTAGCAGCTCCCTGCTTTGATTGAAGAAAATGGTATGGGGAGTGGGAGATGGCCCAAAGTCTGATAGGTAATTTACTCATGGTATAATCGTCCTGTAAGAAGGATATTGCAGTGACTCACCAAGTATTTTGGTAGATACCATTATCCCATAACGTCATATGTATCACCAACAAATGTCAACTCTTGCACCAATGCTCACAACTACTTTTTAGCCTATAGCCGTGTGCAGGGGGCGCCCGTAGAAAACTTTGGATTATCATTGACATAACAATGGGTTGTAACACATTTCGTCCCTTGAACAATATTTTTTCCCATGTTGCCCCCTGAAGTTCGTTGTCTGGCTTGACCTGGCCATTTTTACAAAGTCACTGTACATAGGTAAGCACACCAGAAATACAATGGATGAAAAACACTTCTCTTAGCTTCATGGCAGTTCACAGAAAATTTTCGGCAAAAGGGGGGGTGGGGGTAGGCAAGAGGGAGCGTTTATGTGGCATAGAGAAAAGCCTAAGTTACAACTTCCATCTAAGCAGTCTTTCTACAAAGTTCGCGGAAATTTACCTGATGTGATAAAAAATTTTCTTTGGAAATTTCTGAGGGGCGGGTGGAGTAACTTCCCCAAGCTTCCCCGTTTTCCGTGAGTACGGCCATATTGAGTGTCTGTCGGTTGGGTTTTCTCCATTTGAAGAAAATAAGTAGACATCCAACCTTATTTCAGGCAAATGTCCTCCCATTTCCCTTATCAGTATCAGAATAGAGTAGAGCTGCATCCGAGTCCAGCTAATTCCGGGTCACTTCTGATTCCAGTGGTAACCATTCCGAGCTAATTCCGTGTCCAGTTCCCTCCGAATTCAGAGCCAATTCAGATCCATTGTTCCCCACTTTCGGGCCAATTCCGAGTCCGGCTATTTGACAATAAGTAGCATCTCGAACATGCTTCTTGCAGCATATATTTTGCAATCACACTCAACATAAACGGCATTTTAAGGAGTCAGTTTGATAGCCTGGCTCACCCTGTAATTAAGTTTACTGTATGTGACCATTCATGTGTTGGACTGTCCACCAAGAACAATTTAGCCCTAATTAGCTTCTATGCAAATTTTATTTTTGTTCTGGGGACTCGGCTGGAATTAGCCTCGTGTCCGAGTCCATTTGCAGCCCAGTCGGGCCAATTCCAGCTCCGGGACCTCCCATTCCGGTTCAATTGCGAGTCCGACGAAAACCGGACTAGAGCCCAGAATCACGTCCTTAGTCTTGCTGTATTTCGCTAATGTTAAAGGCAATAGGCAGTCGCCCCCAAATTTGCTTTGAAAAATCAGCAAACTCTTGCAAATTTCCTCTTATTGCGTTACAAGCACCTCTGAAGATGTTTTGAACATAACTTTTAAAAACAACAGGTAAAGCAAGAAGAAATTCTCCTTGAATTTCACAATTCAGTAACAAAAATATTGTCACATGATCAAAATAGGCCATTCACGAGCTAGAGTGAGGGGGCATACTGACTCTGATTGGGGTGACTGCATTTTCCCTTTAAGTGCACATTTTACATAAGGGCCAGGGACTCAAGTTTCAATTACTCCTCCTGAGACTTCCACAGTTGCAACAGAGGACGGTCGATCGTATGTATGAATTTTCTCAACCTTAGACTGTTAGAGTCGATTCATGGATATTGATGTTATATTGATTAAAAGGTTTCAATGAAAGCTTTAAAGCCTCTCTAGACCGATACCGGCCCCTCAAAGACTGTAGGTGTAGGCCTATAGGCAGATGAGCCTATAACTGCCATAAACCATTGCTTAACGGTTTCATTTAAAGGGCAGGGCAGAAAATATGGTATAGGCTAGAGTAAGATTTGAAATTCCTGATGGATTGGGAAAAAAGTAAGCTGCCCGATAAAGGGTCTACTCTGATCAGAGGAATGCGATTCTTTTTCCTATATCACGTAAGTTGTGTATACTTGTAAACTTGATTTCATTATTTTTGTGTAAGCGAAGAGTTGCCTTTATATAGACTCAGTACACACCATAACACATACTCAGTGCTGAGTAGCCTACCAAAAAAGCCTTCATCATAGATTAGACTTACCACAACATTTCATTCAAGTCATGACTGCTACCAAATTCGACCAATTTTTATACGGTCAACTTTAATAAACAGAGCTTTTGGAAGGTTTCTCTCGGATTGTCACAGATTAGACTTACCACAACATTTCATTCAAGTCATGACTGCTACCAAATTCGACGGTCAACTTTAATAAACAGAGCTTTTGGAAGGTTTCTCTCGGATGAGGGTGGGTGCGGGGAAGAGACCCTTAGGTCGTGGACTGTAGCATTCTCATAGGCAGTTTGTAATTTTATGGCTGTTTTCAGCAAATAATAATTAAAAAGACCTTTAGATTGGAATTGTTGGGGGCAATACCCCACCCCCGGTTTCCACGAACCTGGTGATAGTACCGAATCGCAACAGATATAAACCTTCTGAAACCAGGTCCTTGTGCTGGAGAAATGAAAGAATGCTTGTTTTTCAATAGCGGCTCTAGAAGTTTTATTTGGGGGGGGGGGAGCAAAACCAGATCGGTGTTCAAGGAGTCTTGGACCCCCCCCCTTCCTCCGGCAATATCAATGGTCCTCTCCATATTGTACATAGGAGTATGGTGAATATTTTGTATTTTAACCAGATAACATTTTATCTTTTTTTTTTGAGATTGACGACCATGCTTTGCGAAATTGCATAAAGAGAACATTTCTATCGATTTATAAACTCTCCTTACAATATGCGTACAATCTCAAACTAAAACCTCACAAACTTTCGTAAAATCTCTGTAAATTGCAATTTTTTGTGACTAGACTTTATATCTAATTCGTTAATTCCACAGATAGACATATGTTTTATGTTGATTCTATAGAAAATTTGAAATTCCACAAAAAGTTTTGAAATTCTTTGGAAGATTTTACAAAGATCCTTTGCACAAGTTTTTTAAGACGTTTTTCTTCACAGATTCTACAGGAAAATTGAGAGAAATTCTTTTTAAAAATGTCTATGGCAGTTTTTCACAAAGTCTCCATGTTTCTTACAAAATCTTATCAAAACTGTAGGAATTTGTAGTCTGCAGAATTTTATGTAGGTTTTCTTTGCCTTAAAGTATCACCTCGGAGTGAGCAATACAGCAAATCTGGTCTATGTAATACAGAATTTATATACCTGCCTCTAGACCTATGCCCTCTAGACCTATGCCCTCTAGACATTGTGAGGGAGTTATGAGTGTAGCCTGCTGTACGGTCTTTCCAAATTTGTAACTCAGTGAGTTCGTGTGTGAAGCCAAGATAGGGTAAACAAATAGCTCATGTTCCGCGGGATACTGCAGGGTACCCTGTAGGGCTGTCACCATACAGCAGAATGACATCGAGGTTATCGCTGTCGGAAGTATCGCGATATTAACCAACGAAAATTAAACCTGTGAATATATTCAATTTAGACACTTGATACATTTTAAATTCTAAACTGCTTGATTGCTTCTGTAACTATTCCGTTTACCTTAAAAATATGACATTATTTGAAAACATAAAAACTGCAATAAATGTCAATAAATATCGTTAAAACACAATGCATTCGTTTGCTTCGACTTTCTTTTCTCTCTCTCTCTCTCTCTTTTTCTGATATCGCGATACTCTTAAAGTATGTCCAGTATCTTATCGTGGGAAACTAGTATCGCGATTATCGCAACTATCGATGAATCGTGACAGCTCTAGTCCTCAGTGGAGTTGAATTTGCCAAAACTTTTCTTTGGAATTTAGTGACAAAGGAAAGAGAGGTTAAAGGGCAAATTTCCCTATCCCAGACAGTTCCAATTCTCTCATCTGAGTTATTTGTACCCCTCCTAAAACTCTATTAAAGGGTGATTCTCGTCATCTCAGAACATTCGAATTCTTCCAACTAAGCAAATTGTAGCTCCTCCCATAACAGTATAAAGCTCCTCTCGTGCAGACACAATCCTATTTTATTACATCAGGTCATGTCCTGGTAAGCATACAAAGCTATAATGTGTAATCCACACACTCTCTGCATTGTGTGGAATCTGACTTACTTTGCATCATTTGAATTTTCAAACTTTGATTGGAATCAAAGAGCAGTCACCAACAGAGAATTTTGATAACCCACGTCAAAATGTACTTTGGGTGATGACTGTTTGTCTTTTTGCTGTCCCATGTGCAGACACAGACCTACTTGGTGAGCACACAGGGCATATCAGGAGACTCTGTGTATGCTGTGTAATGTGAGCCACTCTACATCTTTTGAATTTTACAGCTCTGATGTCAATCAAAGAGCAGTCATCAATTTTACCTTCATAGCAGGTGTCGAATATGTACTCCTCTTTTGACGTACATACTCTGTTGGTATTGCGAGTGTCAGTGTGGGTGCTGGAGCAATACACGTCCGCCTGGCGGGCAATCATCAATTGAGAATTTTGGTTTCCCCAAACCAAACATGTCCTTGGGGTGATGAGTGTCTGTCTTTAATACGTTACTGAACTTTTTTATCTAATGGCTAACCTCTTGTGGTCTAAAGTGTATTTTGCAGGAAATATGGCCCCAATTAAAATCTGCAGGAGCGATAGTAGTTTTAAAGTGGTTTATATTCGATAACCAATAACATCACAAGGGGGTGAGGGCATGTTCCCCAATATTAACCAATAAGTGGTTGGTTCGGAATAAGTTT